>JANQDE010000456.1:59342-71026 GCA_037157785.1 Cephalotes varians
AATTCCAAACGCCTTCGGCAAGTGGCGAGGCGTCTCCGGGTGCGTAAGAGGAGGCAGGCGCGTCGGCTTTTAGGGGAAGCTCATCGAGGCTTCCTAACAGAAACGGACCCTCAACTACCGTTCAACGAGTCGGACCCCGAAAACTTTCGTGGTCCAACCCCGCGGAATACCAACCCTACGCCCACCTCTACTATTACTACCGCTACTGATAACAACAACAGGGACCCTAGAATAAGCATTCCCTCTCCCTCTCCCTTTATTCGTTCTCCTTCTCCTCCCTCCTACTCCCCAATCTCCTCTCCCGTCGAATCACCGTCATCTCCCATTCATCAATCTGCTTCACCCCCACGTCCTTGCACCCCTCCTCCCGACTCTCCTCACTCGGTGCTAACACTCCGAGTGCGTCCTGATACTCCCCCGCGCACTCCCTCTATATCTCCCCCGTCTTATTCACCGGTCCAGTCCCCCCGTCCGATCTCGCCGACGAATTCCACCTCTAGCGAATTTATCGACGAGGTTCGTATTCCACCTCCCCGTCCTCTTCGCTATTACCATTATGACCCCCATGAATCCCTAGAATCCTTAATTACCCAATTCCCTCAACGMACCGATCCTCTCCCCTCCGGGTCATACACCATCGGGCCCGATGATTTTGATCTGAACGAGATCAGAGAAATCATCGCGACCCAAGACCCGGACTCCCTCATTCCGATTTTCCTTCCCAATTCCCCCTTCCCTTACGATGTTCCCGTCAGATTCTTCTATAACCTCTTTTCCCCTTCCACTATAACGATAAATGAAATTCAACCTTAAACTACACCACTCCGCTCCGCCCGTACCCTTTCACACATTTATACACAAACACGATTGTAAAAAGTACACAGCACTCTAACCATGTATCGTAGCTATTTAGTAATTATTTATATTTTATATTGAGTGTTTACAATAAATCTTAAATGTTAACTAAAATCGTTCTCGCTCTTATTAATTAAATTAAAACGACCTCGCCCTTTCATTTCCTGCATCGAAGATAGCACGTGGTCCAGTCCCGAGTTAAAGGGATTAAGTTCCTTGACTCGAATTAGGACCGACGATCGCACTGCTCGTGGAAAAAGGTGTTATAGCGTCCTTTCGGGACGTTGACCCATATTCCAGAGCCATAAAAGTGCGTTCGACTCRCAGCACGCGCCTCTGTGCGTATACCTGCGAGACAGTTACTGGTTACGTCCTTCCATACCTCCTCCTTCTCTTTCCTTTCAACTCATAAAAACAAAACCTTCGGGGTTTGGACGTAACATAATATATGTTTCGTGGCGGCTAAGAGAAGAGGCAATTACATCCTTTCCATTGACAAACGTCGTAATCGCGGCGTATATGACGGTGCTGACTCGGCTGAAATTATATAGTTATTTAGAATTATTAGATAGACGGGTATTACGATACCGATTCTCGCATATATGTAAGTACTGGCAAATGAGTACGAACTACATATGGGAAATTTTTTGGGCGATATGACGAACTCGAGAACTACGATCGCAATAGTTACATCGAATCGTTTGTGTCAGGAAGCCCGAAATTTTACGCGTGTCGTTCGTACTCCGGAAAGACGCGCGCACGAAATTTGTAAGGTAAAAGATATAACGTTAAATTATAATAAATCCTTGATAGTCAATTTTAATAGTATTAGGAAATTAATAATGGAAAGAGAAACGTCGCGCCAGACGGAGCGTCGCGCCAGTGGGCCACCGCCGCCGCTGTTGATGAGCTTATTCCGCAACTTAAATTTAACTTTGCGCCGAGAATTATTGATATAAAGGGCTTTATTTCTTTTTTTCTTTTTGAAATAGCGCAAGAAAATTGAGATTATTTTGCGAAATGGACGTGCGCTGAAAACATACCTGGACGTCGATCGATTGCGGGAAGACGATCTTCGTAAAGACTTTTCTCCGGTATTTGTCATCCATGTCTAACATGCATTTTGAGAGAGTTCTGTTCTATTACACGGAATGGCAAGACGCTTATCGCCAATTACAATATTATTATAGCCCGAAAAGCTATACAGGCGATATATAAGCTGTATATAGGTAATAAGTACAAAATATTAAATATTAATTATGAATATTAAAATAGGGGAATGGCAGAGCAACCGCGCGAAATGTCGATGCAGCAAGAATTAACGACCGCGCGAAGGCCACTCCGAAAGCGAAAGATTTCGTAAGACGATCTACTTACAAAGGCAATTGCAAAAAAAGCGCGAACATCGCGGAAGTGCAAGCTAGAACTTCAATTATAAAGTCTTCGCTTGCATTCGGACTTTGAACTAATACTTTCACAGTAATTTTCGATTTCCTTGATCAGCACCGGGACAATGACCGCCTGGGCCGATCAATAACCTGAAACACAAGGTTTAAAAAGATGAACCGCCACCGCAAGGTGGGCAGTCCTAAATCATAAATACATGCGTCACGTAAAACCATCGCCAAGTTTCACGCAAGCACGCGAGTGACCATGCTATCTTCGAAACCCAAGACGCTCAACGTCGTTACGCGTAGGTCAGTGCCGCGACGTAAAGAGTGAGTGCTAACGAATCAAGCAAAGCGAAATTAATCACATAACGATTGCTATATTATTATGTATCTTTATTAGTAAATAAATCAAATTAAAATTATAATAAAAGATGGAGTGATCCTCTCGTGGTCTAAGAGTCTCTACTCCTAATCTGGCAAGATCCCGAAAAATTCCCGTGCCTCTCACGCGGAGGCACAACATTTTTGATGGCAGCGGTGGGATTGTCGGAAAATCACACCAGGATCGCCATTAAAGACCTGCAAGAAACACAAGCATGTACAGGCAGGCACGCCAGCTAAAAAATTAAACTGACGGATATCGACCGACTAAGGCCAGGAAGCAACCCGAGCCCAAGTGCAAGGCGCATTACACATAACGTAAACACGTATCACCGAGGAAGCCAAGCGGTAACGAAAGCAACGCAATCTACGACAACGCAGCGAGCAACGAGCATCGGAGCATGAGCATCGAGCTGCTAGCCGTATTTACTCGTCGAAGAAAACAACAGCATCAGCAGCCAGCCGATACCGGACATCGAACTACAAGCATAGAGCTGCCAGCTGTATTACGAGCAAAAATGCCATACTTATGAAAGTCCAAAAAATTTATTGTGCAAAATAATTGCGTGAATGTCGGAAGGGACTAATCATCTCCGATCACCGATTGCGAACCGATCGTGGTTACTCAGCGAATCAGCGCAGAGAACCGCTAGATTAAGCGTGACTCCGCAAGCTAGAATAGATAGTACGCGATAGCGTACGCGAAAATTTAGAAGCGCGATATTTAATTGAACGCGAAGTTGAGTCATCCGAGAACGTCGTCATTGAGCGCGATTTTCCATTTACAAATTTCGACGAGAGCCTATTCGTGACTAATCTAACTGACCCCACTGACGAAATTTGACGCGAGATTAGACGACCAAGACTCTACATAAGCAGAACGCCTAGTAACGTATCTCCACGCCGAGAATTTTCATTGACTTCCTACGAGAGCGACATATTCGACCCGGAAAAAATTTATCGACATCTAGGGTCGTAACACGCACCCCGCCAGAACACGCTATGAGTGTACTGTGGATATGAACGCCGAGATGTCCATCTCTCTCCAGGCCGCAAACTGGCTGGAACAGCAGAACATAGAAGTGGGTCGAACACGATACACCCCGACACGCAAAGATGCAGATAATAATACCGCTATTCTAAATTTACTACGTGAAATACGCCGAGACGTCATATCACTGAACGTCAATTCACTGAACGATCGCGTGGCGCGACTAGAAAATTCTCGTCACGAAGTTGAGAAACGGATAACGATATGATTAACGGATTACGGCAGAACAGAACGCGACATAAGACACCGACGTAGCACTGCACCGAGCTTCGTTGAAAGAAATAAGGACGATGATCCCTGAATTCGACGGAACGTCGCGATATAAATTGCAGGAATTTTTAAACGCCTGTACATACGCGGTACAAAATATAAATCCCGCGGATGAAGAGACATTGATTCAAGCAATTTTATACACAAAATTAAAAGGAAAGGCGATACAGGATTTTGAAACACGAGAAGTCCAAACCTATGATGAATTAAAGCAACTTGAAATTTGCTACCAGACAAAGCAAAGCACGACGCATTTGCAAATTGAATTTAATTCGCTTAAATAAAAACCAAATGAAGCCGCGCACGCTTTCTGACAACGCGTGGACCTATTAGCTATGAGACTATATGATTCAATGATCGAAGGAGAAGAACACTTCACCGGTTATAAAGACGCAATACAACAAACAATAAAAAACAAGCGTTAATTAATTTCCAAATAGGATTACGCGATGAACTTAAAATACTCGTTCGATCGCAAAGATATACAACGCTCCAAGAGGCGATAACGGACACTAATGCGGAAGAAAAACTCATCGGGCCAACAAGAGCTAACAATTATTCAGGAAAAACCCGACCCGAAGTAGACTCGAGACAGGGTCAGAATTCAACTTCGAAATGTTTTAAATGCAGGAAAACCGGGCACTACAGACGCGACTACCGAAGCAGCAAGTACGCGCTATTGAAACCCGAGAGACCGCGAGTAAATGCGGTAAACAAATTCTGTAAACATTGCAAGAAAACAGGGCACAGCCGAATGCTAGCACCTGAATGGACGACCGGGACGTAGTACAAAGTCCCCGGAGTAAAAAAAGAACCCGCGTAAAGAAAGCGAAAACGATTGAAAGAAACCACGGCAAGGAAAGCGAGATTCTGAGTCGGCTAGCGGTAGCGATAGCGAAGAAGACGCAAGGAAGAAATAGCCGCGGCCGGCCGTTGAGTATCGAGTTACTCATATCAACAATAAATTATACGCGCATGCTAAACCAGAATTATTAATAGAAACTACCCACCAAGTGAAACCAAGCGCGAGCATATCAATGTGTTGTACGATTCGGGTTCGACCATTTCATTAATAAAACTAAAACATTTAAAGAACGACGCATTAATCTATGAGAATAAAATTGCGCTTACCGGAATAACCGGACATCAAATACTCTCTGGGAAAGATTTATGCGACAATTAACGTAAGCAGACACACCATAAAACATGCGTTTTATGTGATAAAGGAAGACACCTCTATTGAACATGACGACATATTAGGAATCGATTTCCTTCGAAAACACTCCGTAAAGTATGACTTTCAAAAGGTTGAATTAAGGATGTTGTGAATGGAAATTGAAACTCGTTAAATTGAACTTATCTGCCTTCTGTTTATTTGCCTTACAATGAATAATGCCTGTTGCCAGTACAATGTTCTTAGTTACTAACACGCGGCTTCTTCCATCATCTACACCATCTACCTAAAGCTAAACGAGCGAACTCGAATTGGACTCGCTCGCACGATCGCATACAAAGGATTCGCCGTAAAAAACGCCGTAATGAAGCTTCATCCATTCAACAAGGTGATATTAAAACCGCGCAGCGAAACAATAATAAGAGATGCAACCAACCAAAATCGAGAAGGTATAGTCCGTGCCGAAGAACCGACAAATGGAGAGTACATAGGTAATTGTTTAAAGCCCGAAAAATATACGTGTCCTGTAAATGTTATTAATACGACAGACAGAGAAATTGAAATACAGACGCTACTTGTAACTCTCGAGAAAGTGGAACGCGACACCGTAGCCGAGATACACGTTCAAGCAATTAAAAACCGCAAGCCCATCATCCCTCGAGCCGAATGTATTATTAACGACAATTATTGACAATACAACATTTGAATTCGGAAGAGAAATAGGCTATTAAACGGATATGCGAAGATTATTAAGGTATATTTTATTTAAAAGGAGAACCGTTAACAAATACAGCGACCGTGGTCCACGAAATAAATACACGCGCCGACACTGCATCGATGAATGTGAGACCGTATCATCTTCTAGAAAAACATAAAACGGAAGTAAACCGGCAAATACAAGAAATGTTAAGAGATAAAATAATTCGAACAAGCGTAAGTCAATGGAACGCACCATTACTAGTGGTACTCAAGAAGGCTGACGCGTTCGGAAAACCGAAGCTCCGAGTAGTGGTAGACTTCCGGAAACTGAATGATTTAACAATAGGCGACTCATTTCCACTGCCAAATATTACCGAAATTTTGGATCAGTTAGGRAACGCCAAATATTTCACAACACTGGACTTGGCATCAAGATATCAGATACCGATGGCCGAGAAAGATAAACAGAAGACAGCATTTTCAACGCCTTATGGACATTACGAATTTAATCGAATGCCGATTGGACTAAAGAGTGCGCCAGCAACATTCCAGCGGCTGATGAATTCTATCTTAACGGGAATGCAAGAACTTAAATATCTGGTTTATTTATACGCTACGGAGCGAGCCTAAAGGACCACAACAGACGACTCGAAGAAGTGCTACAAAGATTTCGAGAAAATAATTTAAAATTGCAGCCGGACAAATGCGAATTTCTACGCAAAGAAACAATTTACTTGGGCCATATTATTTCAGAAAACGAGATATCTCCAGATCCTTTGAAGTTAACAGCAATAAAAGAATTTCCCACATCAAAGAAAGTCAAGGACATACAATCCTTCATAGGCTTGGCAGGATATTATAGGAAATTCATAGCTGATTTTTCAAAAATAGCTAAACTGTTAACGTGATTAACAAAAAAATCAGAAAAATTCGAATGGCAGAGCAATAGAATGCATTCGAAAAATGACGGCACCAGTGCTTAAATATCCGGATTTCACTGAAGAATTCATAGTGATCACTGATGCCTCCGCCTTTGCAATAGGAGCAGTACTGTTACAAGAAAAGATAGGCAACGATCGACCAATTGCTTACGCCAACAGAGTCTTCTCATGGGCGGAGCAAAATTACAACACGACTGAAAAGGAATTATTAGCGATTGTATGGGCTGTAAAACATTTTAGGCCATACATATACGGTACGAAATTTAAAATTGTAACCGATCATAAATCATTAACATGGTTATTCAATGTAAATGATCCCGGATCCAGATTAATCCGATGGAGGTTAAAACTAGAAGAATATGATTATGAAATCATATATAAAACCGGACGTGTGAACGCGAACGCTGATGCACTGAGTCACAATGTAAGAAGAGACGCTTCCAGATTAGAAGAAGAGTGGAACGTCTACGCGATAAAGGAAGACACAGAAGCCACAAATATCTACACGGAAGAAGAAGAGAAACATATATTATGTGAATACCACGACGCATCCATAGGAGGACACTAAGGAATTGAACGAACTCTAAAAAGAATTCGTCTGAATCACAATTGGCCAGGAATTACCAAAGACGAAAATTACGTGGCAAAATGCGAATCGTGTCAAAAGAATTAAAAAATTTTTCACTTTATAAATTATTATAATTCCTTGCTCTGTAGTACATTAACATTAACAACACAACCTAACTGGTACGTATCTTTGTACATTTAAACGTTAATATTAAAATAAAAGAATTACCTTTTTTAAGAAAAAAGGTAAAAAAAAAGCGCTAAGTGTACTTGTGGAGGAAGAAACTGTTGTACCAAATTAAAACGTAAAATCTAAGTGGTATTATTTTCAATTTACAATACAACCTAAGTGATATTTTTGTATTCCTGGAAGCGTCTTCCTATTCAAATTCAAGTGATAGTAGCTTCGAAAAAAAATAAAACCCAAGTGGTACTATTTTTCATTTTTATACAAAAAAACCTAAGTAATACATACTTTATAAAATTGCATTGCCTTATTTAACTGAAATGATATATATTTTTTGTATCTAATGCAAGTGATAATAATTTTTAAAAAATGTAATTTAATTTTGAGACAATAGAACGTACAAAAAGTTTGTATTAATGATATGYCWAAAAATTGTAACTTTACTCGAATAGTATATATCGTACAAAAGATTTGATATCAATAAATGGCGCAAAGTTTTAATTCCTTGCTCTGCAGTAATTACATTAATAATACAACTTAGTGGTACGTATCTTTATAAAAAAGTAAAACCCAAGTGATACTATCTTTCATTTTCATACAAAAAACCTAAGTGATACGTAGGGGAGAGTGGGGCAGTTAGAGACAGGGGCAGTTGGTGACATTTTGTATTACGTGGTCATCGAATGATCTAAAAGTCACTTTATTTGAAACAAAAGAATATCTCAGGCACCTTATGAAATTTCCGTAAGACTTTAGTTGAGAAGATTTCGGCATGGCCGCTAGCAAGCAGCGAAATTTTGTCGTTGCTCAAAATAGGTAAAAGTAAATTATCTACTTTTCAGTTTTTGTCAACTATCGATTAAATAAAATGCCAATATCATAATAATTGATATGTCAAAATAATATTTGGTTCTTTGGCTTTATTTTTATAATACGTGCTTTGTGGTTAGATCTTTCTGTGAATTTCTAATAAACGTAATCTAAATCTAATAACTTCGGGGCAGTTATTGACACTTTGCGGCGGGGCAGATGGTGACATGTTCATTATTCTACAAGTTGAATTTTTTTCTAAACACTTTTCTATAATATAAATCACTTATAGGTCATTCTAGGTTAAGTTGTCTTTATTTTGATAATATTTAAGCAAAACAGAACTTGAATAAAACATGAGTAAAATTGTACTAAATATGAGTAAAAGTTTAATTATTAATAAATGAATGTTGATATTTATTGATCTTTGTTTATTGATCATCGATATTTATTGATTTTTATTCATTGATAATTTTAATTTTCATTATTTCTTATTCATTGATTTTTAGAACTGAAAATGGCGAGAAATTATGTTAAAAAAACAACTAGGAAAGCTACTAGTCCAAAGAAACTACAAGAAGCTTGTAAATTAGTCAATGCAGGATGGGCTTTGCGAGCTGCAGCAAGGCAAGCAAATGTACACCATCAAGTGCTGTGGAAGTTTGTGACCAAARCAAAAAAAAAAGAGTCTGATCTTGCCAATATTCATATAAGTGCCTTCAAATTGAGTCACGCTTCACGAAGGATTTTCACAGATGATCAAGAAGATAATATTGCTGCATATTGTATTCAAGTGTCTAAGATGGGTTACGGTCTGACTATTCAGAAAGTCAGAGAACTTGCATGGGAAGTTGCACAGAAAAACAACATTAATGTTCCCGAGAATTGGCAAAGAGAGAAACAAGCTGGCATTGATTGGTTTCACGGTATATTATCTCAATATATGCTATGTTTGTTCTATTTATTAGCAGCTGTTTTAAATCTTACTTATTTCTTGTTCGATTTATCCAGCTTTTAAGAAACGTCATGCTGATAAGTTATCAATTAGAACTCCTGAATCATGCAGCATTGCTAGAGCTATGGCCTTTAATAAACTAACTGTTGAAAAGTACTTTGATAAGCTGGAAGAAGTATTGAGCAGACATCCTTCATACCAGGATGGATCTAGGGTCTATAATTTGGACGAGACAAGCACTTCTACTGTACAGACCATTAGAAAGCTTGTGTCTCCTAAAGGCGTTAAGCAAGTTTACCAAGTAAAGACTTCTGAGCGGGGAACTTCTGTTACAACTTGTGTAATTATTGGTGCTCATGGAATTATTCTTCCTCCTATTCTGATATTTCCGAGAAAGCATTTCAAAAGCAATATGTTAATAAATGCTTATCCAGGCACCTTGGGACTTGCAAATGAAAAAGGTTATAATACTAAGGAGACTTTTCATGATGTAATGAAACATTTTATTTGCTGCACAAAATCTTCAAAAGAGAATCCAACTTTATTATTATTAGACAATGTGGAGACACATTTCTCAACTGAATCTCTTGAGCTTGCAAAGAAAAATGGAGTTATTATATTCACTTTCCCACCACACTGCACTCACAAACTACAGCCTTTAGACATAGGATTTTTTGGGCCATTTAAATCATATTACGATAATGCTATACATTCATTTATACTCAGTAATCCAGCAGTTCCAGTGACAATTTATCATATCGCTGGATTTGTTTGTGAGGCACTTAGCAGAGCAGCCACTCCTGCTAATATCATTTCCAGTTTTCAAAAACCARGAATTTGTCCGTTCAATCGTAATGTTTTTCAAGACAGTGACTATATTATGGCTTCTGTCACTGAGCAGCCGGACTCAAATAATTTATTAACTGTTTTTGAAACGGCTACAAGTGAGGATTTAACCATAAATCAAGATGCAGTGGATGAATCACTCAATAGTAAAAATAGTGRTGAATTGACTGATAGATTAATTAATTCGAATTCAACTAATGAAAAGGAAAGAAGCAATGGTAATAGTTCATTTATTGGTCCAGAAGTTGTAAGAGGTTACCCACATGCAAAGCCTAAAAATAACAATCGAAAGCCCAAACGGAAAGGAAAGTGTATGATAGCTACAGACACGCCAGAAAAAGAAGCAATTTTACAGCGAGAAAAAGAAGTGAAAGAAAAGAAGCAGAAGGCAGAAGAAAGGAAAAGAAAGAGAGTAGCTGAACAAAAAAGAAAGAAAGTTCAGAAGAGAAAAAAGAAAGCCAAATCTAAAGGTGCATTTAGAAGTCTCACATTTGACAGTTCAAGTGAAGATGAATTATCACCGTTGCTTGAACCTGAAAGCGACACTTCAAGCACTGTTAATAATGTTTCAGTTTCAATAAAGTCTTGTGCCTCTTTCACTCCTTTAAATCGTTCACCGATTGAGGGTGATTATGTTTTAGTTTGCTTTCTAAAAAAAAACTTGATATATTTTGTAGGAAAGATTATCAAAGATAAAACTAACGATGGAGATCTTCAAATATCCTACATGAGGAAAAAACCAGGTTTTCCTACTCGCTTTGTTTTCYCTAACGTCCCTGACATCCACTCAATACAATTGAGTGACATAAAAGCTATTTTACCAAAGCCAACTTTCCCAGCATATGTAACAAGGCGACAGCAATCGATTTCAGTATTTGATTATGATTTTAATAATGTGATATTAGGATAATTATATCCTAAAAAAATCTAGTACACCTAATGGCATAATTGTTACTGTATGACTGTCATTAARATAATCTAATTAACTTATTTGCAGTTAATTTTATGTGATATTGATGTTACATATATTCTAATTTTTAAAAATGTTACATATATTCTAATTTTTAAAAAGCATATGTTTTTGTGATTAATCTGACATTTGTCATAAGTTAATTTTAACGTGCAATGTTAATGTACTATTACGTTCTTTTAATTTCAATAAATTCTGATAATGTAAGAAGTAGTATACYGAGATTCATGGCTCAAGATTGTATATGTCACCAACTGCCCCTTAGATTGTCACCAACTACCCCGGCCCGGGGCAGTTAGAGGCAAATGTATCGTTATACTAATTATATTATTTTTATTTTAATGTCTACAATAAAGGATTGTCAGTATCCTAAACACAAAGAAGAAAGTTCATGCTTGCCTCTTAATTCAAAACATTAGATTTAGGTACCTTATATTAGCCTCAGGATATAAAAAAAAAAATCTGTCTCTAACTACCCCACTCTCTCCTACTTTGTAAAATTGTATTCCCTTATTTAACTGATATGATATATATTTTTTGCATCTAATACAAGTGATAATAGTTTTAAAAAAATGTAATTTAATTTT
>JANQDE010000457.1:1123-21420 GCA_037157785.1 Cephalotes varians
ACGTGTGGGCGGGTGAGCTCGTCCGTTCATCCGTCCGTCCGAGCGTACGAGCGTAGGAGCGTGGACGCGTGGGCGCGTCCACCCGTCCGTCCGTCTGCGCGTGGCAGCGTGGGAGCGTGGGTGCGTGAGCGCGTCCATCCGTACGTCCGTCCGTCCGTCCGCGCGTGGACGCATGGCCGCGTGGGCGCGTCCATCCGTCCGCGCGTGGCAGCGTGGGCGCGTGGGAGGGTGGGCGCGTCCGTTCGTCCATCCGTCCGTCCGTCCGCGCGTGGAAACGTGGGCGCGTGGCCGCGTGAGCGGTTGGACGCATAGGCGCGTGGGAGCGTGAGCGGTTGGACGCATAGGCGCGTGGGAGCGTCCGTCCATCCGTCCATCTGCGCGTGGGAGCGTGATCGCGTGGGTGCGTGGGTGCGTGGGCGCGTGGGAACGTGGGAGCGTGAGAGCGTAGGCGCGTGGGCGCGTATGTGTACGCGTATGTGTAATCTCCTCCACGCGCGACCCGAAACTTGCAGAGGTTTGAGCTCGAACGCTAGCGCCTACCTAGTGTCAGAAATTGGAACCGTACAAAGTCGACAACGACGACGTTAATGACAATAATGATGACAACGTTTTTTAATGTAAAATTACTTAAAATCTGACTTTGCATCGCAATATCTCCGCTCGTATTGCATGCAGAGAAAAAATGAAAACACTTTTATTATATAATTCGTACCCAAGCTCTCGATTGAGCCTATTTAGAATTTGATCGGTTCAGTCGTTTTTTAGATATAAAAATCTCAGATGCTCGCATCTCGCCGGCTCGCGTAAAGATACACGGTAGCTTCTCGGGCGTCATATATCTCTCGATATCGCTCGATATACTTGACACCCGAGACACTACCGTGTCTCCTGATAACAAAGACAAAACATTGAACAATATATGCGATCTAAATCTATGCCCGTACGCGGGCGCAGTTCGGACAAGTATTTATATATATATTGCAGTATTTACACGGTGGAGATAAAGGAGCTTATGTTATAGTAACGACGCAATAATGTGATATCACAATAATGTGAATAGAATACGTGCGCTGAATTTGTGCCTGTAACGCGGGCGCGACTCGGGCAAGTTGCAGTATTTACAAAATGAAAATAAAGATAAATGCTATACTTATAACTATACTTAAAATGAAACCTATTATGTACAGAGTGATAAATCACGCACACGATATACGCGAGATTGCCTTGTGGTAGACGGCGCGGTGCGCGAGGTGCGCGTGACGCTCGGTTTTCGATCGCGGGATTAGCTCCGCGTGATTCATTATGACTCGACGCGCACGTCGACGTCACGGGTAGCGACGGCGAGAGCCCGTCAGCCGGTCGGCAGGCCTTACGGCGCGCGGAGATTAGTCGACGATTAGTCGGTGATTTAAGTTTGCGTCGGGCTGCGCTTTTGAATCCCGGTGGTATAGATGAGTATGTTTCGATGATGCGGAAAAGAGCAGGAACATCCGTATTCTTGGAGCGCAGAAGACCGAGAACACTCGTGCCTTTAAAGACGAAGGAGTGCCGGGAACGCTCGCACTTTCGGAGCGGAGAAGGCCGAGAGCACCCGTGCCTTTACAGACGAAAGTGAGTCGGGGACACTCATACTTTTGGAGCGGAGAAAGCCGAGAACACCCATGCCTTTACGAAAGAGAAGGCCGGGAACACCCGTGCTCTAGGAATCAGAGAACGTCTAGGAGTCAGTAGCCGTGTCACTGCGGATGCGTGACGGATCTGGTCTCGATGGCTTCATGCCGGACTGTTTTATACTCCGCGGTCCGGCTTCAGAATGGTAGCCGTGCGTAGCGGCTTTCGGTAGCGCTTAGCAGAACGTGTGGCGCGGTGCGTGAGCAGTGTGTAGCAGAACGCGAGGTGCGGTGCGGGCACGGATCTTCGGCGCTGTTTACATGACCGAATGACGAACACTGGTGAATTGTTACAATGAGATAAAGATTCTTTTAAGACGTGTGCTATCGGAATAACGCTCTTTTTATTTGGTGCGCTATTTGGATGTGTGCTATCGGGATGTGCACTATTGGGAATTATGTTAAATTCCGTGTGTGTTATATGGATGTGGGCTTTCACACCGTGCGTTAACGGAACACACTCCTGCCGATGGGATACATGCTATTCTCCCGAACACCAGCTCATAGGGGATATGTTTAGTACTTTTACGTTAGTGTTATATAAGAAGAACGCGAGCTTTAACCATTCATCCCATTTGTGGTTCTTATCAACGAACTGCTTAAATGTTCCTACGTGGTATGATCTTTCCACCGATCCGTTTGACCGAGGATGCGGTGGTTTTTACTTGCACGACCTCAAATTTGTGCGCATGAGACTGTTAATAAAATTTGTGCCTTGATCGGTTAAAAGGACTTTCAGAGCCGTAAATACATATAAATTCACTTGTAAAGGCGTCTACAATATCCAAATCAGTTGCGTGTTTAAGGGGAACCGCCAAAGAATACTTAATTAATAAGTTCTGTATAGTCAGGACGTACCTGTTACCTGAGCTGGTGATGGGGAGGAGTCCCATCACATCCATGAATATTTTATCGAAGGCGAGAGGGAGCATCCGTAAGGATCGGGTGAGGTCCGTTTGATCACGTCCAATTGACCACAACCATTCACAGCGCTTGAACAGTAGAAAGCTTCTAGGCACCAGCTGCTGTGAGCGGCTGTGGTTAATCGGGACCGTGGTTAAACGGGACGCTCCCGTAAGGATCATTGGTTGTCGTGTTTTATTTCTCACCAGTTTCTTCAATTGACATGGTCGACAGGTTTGTATATACTCATGTATGTCCTTTCGCATGTTAGGCCAGAAAAACGTTATTTGATTCTACTATGTATTTTTGTTACGCCCTTGTAATGTCCCCCGATAGCGAAGGAATAATTTTTTTCTATTTTAAGTCTCTCGTTTATTGCGGGGACTATGATAGTATTGTGACAAATAAACACTTTAGTGAGGCGGTCACGGAAATATTTACATAAGAGAGTTCGAACTGTGTAACGGTTCGGCTTTCGGTAATCGGAAGGATAGTGAGTTTTGCCGGATGTGCTCGTCGGGTTTTCCAGGTTCGGGCCAGCAGAGACTCAACTCGGTTTTTATCGTTTAACAAAGAGCGTTTCTATTCAAACATATATTAGGTATATTTACAAGTTGGTCACGCGGTGGGCGTGTCGGTGAGTGTGAATGTGTGTGTACGTGTAGTCAATTATAAACTCGCAGTGTGTGTCGTGTGTGTGTGAGTGTGTGTGATAAACGCGGTATCTACAATTGTCGGTGTGAGTGCACCTTGTATTCGTGCTCGCGGTATATACAATTATCGGTGTGAGTGCACTTTGTATTAGTGCGCGGTGTGTACGATAAACGCGGTATCTACAATTGTCGGTGTGAGTGCACCTTGTATTCGTGCTCGCGGTATATACAATTATCGGTGTGGGTGCACCTTGTATTCGTGCTCGCGGTATATACAATTATCGGTGTGAGTGCACGCGGTATGTACAAATGTCGGTGGCACCCGGTAATTAATGTGCACGGCGTTAATGCGATTTTGCGGTATCAAATCGTACGTGTCCGAAGAGTTCGTTTCGCGGAGCGTATCACGCGGCAGCGCGGTGGCGCAAGACCGGTGCGCGGTGCGATCGGGCCAGCCGATTGGCTGAGACGGACGCGGCGCGCGCGGCGCACGCGCTGTCGAGAAATTTCGATTTGTGCACGCGGTGGTTCGGTTGGTTGCTCGGTGCAACAGGGCCTATGCAATGGCCCCGTGATTTGCCTTGAGAGCCGAGTACTCTCGGCGAAGATCGAGTACGCTCGATCCCGGTACCTCGGGAACGATTCGGAGTATCCAACAGCCGAGTACTCTCGGCAGAGATCTTTCGATCCCGGTATCTCGGATGCGGATTTAGAGAGTCGAGTACGCTCGACGGAGACCGAGTACTCTCGGTCCCGAAATCTCTGCTAGATTGCTAGGAAGCGGATTCGGAGCTGGTCTCTAGGATCGGATCGCTAAGACTGGCGTGCTTGATAGCGGTCCGACCGGTTTATATACCCGGCCGGTCGCTTACTGCCAAAAATTGGCAGATAATTAACATAATAATCGGGCTCCCCTTCTCTCAGCGCTCGCCGCGGAGAGGGGGCCCGTGCTCGGCGGTGATGGGATGCCGGCGCTCGCGAATGTTCGGGATGCTGCGAGCGGTCCCGAACGCGGACTTAGCCGTTAGCGGCTTTGAATTTTGACGCGGTTTGGCGCGTCGTAACGATGCACCTGTTGTCCGGAAGGATGCATCGTTACATCACCCCCTCAATTAAACGTGCCGAACTTAGAATTGGTCGGTCGCGGGGCTATTCTATGTGAGTGCTTTCTTACATTTCCCGCTGGGAACGGAGTTTTCCGGCGCGGTCGAACTGGACGAGGAAGCGTCGGTTACCTACTCTTGTCTTGAAACGGCGCGATGTATGCACCGCAAAATATGGAACCGGTGTGGTTGTTCCATCACTCAAACTGATTATTACCGGTGGTGGATTGATGGAGGTTGTGGTTGTTGGCTGGACCGGCTCTGGTAGTCGAGGTGCTGTTGTCTTTTCTTTCCGTGTGTTCGGCGCCTTTGAATCTGGTGCATACTCGCTGTCACTCAGATCCGACAGAGTGTCGCTGAACAGTGCTGTCAGCATCTGTTCCGTTGTGGTCCTGTGTGCTGGGCGTTAGCTGGTGGTCGGTCGTTTGGTTACGGCCTTATTTGCTTGCCAGGGTGGTGGTGGCGGTGTTTCCATCAGGGCTTGTAGCTTCCGGCCGTTGGAGGCCGTGGATCGTTGTATAAGAGTACCCACCTTGGGCACTCGTCGGCTGGTGGTCGTACCTGCGCCGGTCGGCGTTGCGTTTGTTGTCGGTCCCCCGTTGTTTGTTGCTGTAATCGGCCCGAGAGGGAGGGTGGCTAGCTTCGGTCGGGTTGCCATGGCGTGCTCCCACAGCTCCTCGAATTCGTCGTCACGGCCGTCCATGGATGGTTTCGTGCTCAAGAGTGCGTCTAGAACTAGGTCCATCTCGACTTTGAACTTTCTGCCTCGAGCGGCCTAGATGATCGTCTTTTATACTTGTGGGCGCCTAGATTAAGTTTCCCCTTCCTTGGGGTTGTTACCCTTCTTTTTAATGTTTATTTTACCGGGTCGTTGACGTCAGCTTCGTCCGGGTCTCCTTGCTCTGTTTCCGCGGGTAAATTTTTGTTTATGCCGTTCTTGTTGACTGGCTTAAGATCCTGCACGTGAATATGACGGTGCCATTTTTCTCTCGCGTCCTTCAGGTCTACGATTACGGGGGAGATGATTTTCCTTACTTCCAGCGGTCCTAAATATTTCGGCGCGAGTTTTGCATTATATGCATCCTTTTTGCTGGATAGTGGGTGGAGGCGTTTCCACACCATTTCCCCTATGCTTGGTGTCCATGATCGATGCCTTAAATTATAGTATTTCTCTTGTCGATCGAACGCTCGGGCGAGATTGGTGCGTACGACCTCAAAAGCCTCCTCGAGGGCGCGTCGGTTTGCGTCGGGCATCGTCTCGAAAGTTTGCCGTCGTTGATCTTCAGGAAGGGGACTGCAAAGTTCGCGTGATTAAGATATGCTTGTGTGTATCCGGTTGCCTCGTGTTGGGTGGTATTGTATGCGTATTGTAGCGCATTGTGATGCGATGTTTCGGTCCACGTACTGGGCGATCATCGTCTTGACCGTCTTATTGGTACGCTCCACAAGGTTGCAATGCGGTGCGTGCACGGGTGCCGTGCGCTGCTGTATTCCGAATGACTGAAGCAGTCGTTGCGTTTGTCGGGCGGTGAATTGTTTCCCGTTGTCGGAGATTATCACTCGTGGGCATCTGTGTCGGTAGATGACCTGCTCCATCAGTTTTTGCGTAACGGCGGGGGTGGTGGCGCGGCGGAGTGGGCTCAATTCTACTCATTTTATGAATCGGTCCTGCATTACCAGGAGCTAGGTGTGCCCATTGGTGGAACGTGGTAGTGGTCCTACGGTCCACGGTGACTTGCTCCCATGGAACTTTTATGGCTGATGCATGCATCAGTCCGACTGGCCGCATTTGGCTGCTCTTATGCGCCAGGCAGTTTCGGCAAGAGCGCACATATCGGGTCACATCCGAAAACATGCCTGGCCAATAGTATAGCCGCGCGGCTCGGGCGAGTGTTTTGGCGGTGTCCAAGTGTCCGGCGGTTGGGTCGTCATGCAACCGGCGGAGTGTCGGAAGTCTTTTATCTCGGGGTACGCACTCCTTCCATTGTTCTTCTGATGGTGTCTCCTTGAAATCGTTGGAGTGTAGGATATGTCGGAAGAGTCGTCCCCAGCGGATCTTGTACTCCGGGTGGTCTTCGGGCCGTTCGATTACCTTGCGCAACTGGCGACTGTACCACGGGCATTGCGACGGACGGACGGCGTTTACGTGTGGTCGGCGAGAAAGGGCATCCGCCACACGGTTTAAGCTTCCGCGGCGGTATTGCACGTCGAATGTATACTGCTGTAATTCCAAAGCCCAACGTCCCAGACGACCGGTTGAGGAATCCATTTTCTGTAGCCACCGGAGGGCTTGATGATCGGTGATTACTGTGAATGTATATCCCTCCAGATAACCGCGAAGGACGAATTTCCAATACGACGGCCAGGCATTCGAGTTCGGCTGCGCTATAATTTTTCTCTGCGCCGTTTAAGGTGCGGCTCGCATATGCTATCACTCGTTCTCCTTCTTCGAAATTTTGTGATAGGACGACTCCTAATCCGGAGGTGCTGGCGTCGGTCTGTATTGTGAACGGCCGTTTGAAGTCGGGGCAAGCTAGGATCGGCGTAGAGGTGAGTGCTTGTTTAAGTTTTCGGAATGCAATGTCCTCCTCGACTCCCCACTTCCATTTAGCGTTTTTTCGCGTCATACTGATCAACGGTGCAGCGGTGGTCGAGAAATCCCTGATGAAACGGCGATACCATGATGCCAAGCCTATAAACTGGCGTATCTGCTTGATGGTTGTCGGCGTGGGCCATTGGGCGATCGCCTTGGTTTTTTCGGGGTCAGTGCGGATTCCGCGTCGGTCGATCACATGGCCGAGGTACTTCAGTTCGTTTCGGCAAAAGTGACATTTTTCCGGATTCAATTGGAGGTGGGCTTCGCGTAATCGGCGAAAGATCTCTTGAAGGTGGCGTAAGTGATCGTGGAAGGTCGCACTGACTATTATGATGTCGTCGAGGTATACGAAGACATTCGGTTCTAATTCCGGCTCAAGTATGCTATCCAGTAGTCGTTGGAATGTAGCCGGGGTTGAATGCAGCCCGAAGGGCATGACCTTGAATTGCATCAGTCCTCGTCCTGGCACGGTAAAGGCGGTGACCGGTCGGCTTTCTGGTGCCAGGGGTACCTGCCAGTATCCGTTCTTGAGGTCGAGGGTTGAAAGGTATTTAGCGCCACGCAATTTATCCAAGGTGGCCCCGATGTGCAGTGATGGTATATGGGACAAATGCTATCTCCCTCTATCGGTGTAAAAATTTCCCACTTTTACCTCGAAATTCCCTCTGATTTTTGGAGCGGCAAATTTAAAGTTGTTATGTTTTTAAACCGTTTTTTACCACTAAAACAGTAATTCTTTATTGTCACTATAGAAATTTATCATTGTATTATTGTATTATTCTGTAAAAAAAAGTCAACACGTCAAAATGATTACAAAAAATTACTGTTTTAGTTGTAAAAAAAAAATAATTGTACGGCACTACATAGAAATAAGTTATATGTCTAAAAAAAATAAAGGCACAACAAAATATTTTCGCAATTTTATTTTGAACTCGATAAATAACAGCCATAATTTCAATTAGAATTTAAAACACTACACTTGAAACAAATAAACTTAAATATTGTGTTTTTTATAAACTAATCATACTATGATAAACAGAAAAAAACATTTAACAGTTTATAAATTATGTAACTATTAACTTGCACTTAAGATAATAAATTTGAATAATTATAAGTGTGCATGCATATATATATGTGTCCATACTTTTAAAATAAAAAACTGAATTAGGTATACATAAAAAACAAAAATCTTATTTATAAGGATAGGTACTGAAGAAAATATTGTATTATTGCACACATATCTGTTTAAATGTAACTATATAGTATAAAAATTTGAAATAATAATTTATAAATACATATCTTTGTTAAACTTTTCAAAATGCTTTGAATTCGGTTTGAAATTGGTGCAGTTCAGGCCTTCATTACTAAACTTTGATCTTATTACACATACTGAATTGACACTATCAGTTCCAATTTTATTTCTTTTTTTTGTTTTTATATCAGTAACTACCGAAAACACTCTTTCCGCTTCTGCATTTGAATGTGGCAGCGTTAAAATAATAAGTGCTATTTTTGCAATATTTTTAAACAAATGTTTACCAGAGAAGTCTTGCACTTTTTGTAATTTATACCAAAATTCAATTGCAGGAAGTTGAATTAATTTTTCTTTTTCATCTTGAGTAAAATGGAATGGCAAATTTCTCCATTCATATTTTACAGAATTAACATCAATAAAACTTTTATATATATTACATACATTCGCAAGATTGATCAGAATATCATTTTTATGCGCTTCTAAAGCAATAGACGGTGTAATAAATTCAAATTCAGAAAATAATATGTTATTAATTGGTAATCGATAGATTATTTCTTGAGCAATAGTAACATAAAATGACAAGATATTTAAGCGAACTTCATTTTGCTCATTCAATGTTAATGTTGATAATAGTGACTCACATTCATGTCCAACAAAAATTTTATCAATCGGCAAATAATTTGTGGAATGTAAAATATTATTGGTTAAATTGCCTTCTTTTAATAAAGATGGTTTTACGAAATTTTGACAAATTTTTAGGAATAATCTTATGCTTTCTTTTTTTAGAACATTTATTAAAGAAGTTCTGCTTTGAAATAAAGTGTTGAAATAAAGTTGAATTCATTCATGTAGTTCAGTACGAATTTTAGAAAAAGAAAGTAACATTTTATCTTGGTACTTCGAAGACAATCTAAAATAGTTTGTGCAGAGTTCAGATTGTCTTCGAACACAGCTATATTAAAGTACGCTATTAATACATCCCAGTTTAACAAAAGTCTTTCCACACATTGATGTGTAGCCAACCACCTTGTGCCACTAAGCTTCAAAATCTTATAATGTTTTTGTAGAAAGTAGGTTTGCATCTCTTCTAATTGTTGACAGCGTTTTGAACTTCCACTTACATATAAATAAATATTTTTCAACAAATCTTCCAAGATATTAGGTAGTTTTCTACATGCTTTACTAGCAACTAAAGTAGCTGAATGACAAATGCATTTTAAGAGAATAACATGAGGTACGTCATGTTTCAATCTCGTATAAAAAGAATTATGTTTTCCAACCATAACTGCAGCCCCGTCACAAGCTAAACCAACAATGTTTTTTAGGGGAATACCTTTTTCTTTCAGGTAATTTTTGAAAGTCTGATATAATTTTTCAGATGAGCCATCAGTTGCATCTATATACAAAAGTTTTAGAAGTTGCACTTGAACCTGTTGATTTTGCGGATGAATATATTGCACTAAAACGCACAGGTTCTTCCGGGTAGAAATGTCAGTGCTTTCATCTATTAGTATTGAAAAATTTTCCTAAAATATTAAATAATTAATTGATATTCAAAAGAATACACTTTAAAATTAAACTTACAGTTTTCAAAATATTTATCAAATTTTCGGTTTCAACTTTGGCTATAACATTTTTGATGATAAAAGTGCATTTTTTTCGATGTAATTGTACATCTTTTAAAATTTGGGAATCTGGAAGAGCATTTCTTAGCATTGGCACTAGATGTTGGCACACATTACAGAATGCTATGTTGTGATCTGCTATAAAACTTGAAAAAATTATTTCGGCGTTTTTAATTTGTTTTTCTTTTTCCATTTGCTCGGTTTTTTCCTTGATAGCTTTTTCAAAAAGTACATTTAATTTTTGAGTCGACTTTGTTAATTTTGAGTTTCTTTGATGAATTAAACTTTTTTCATGTTTTTGCAGTTCCGTATTTCCACACGTTAGAGTTTTGTTGCAGCAAATGCATTTGCATAAATTTTTATTTTCTTTTACAGGAGCTAGCCAATGCTTAAATTCTTCTTTCTCTAACCAGTTGTAGCAAAACACTTTCTTTTTAGTTTTATAAGTTATTTTTGTTCCAATTTGTCTCTCTTCGTCCTCTTCAATGTTCATTGTTGTACTGAGCTCATAGACATATATGATAGACCTCGTATTCGTCTGCGCACAAATTACAGGCTTAGTAGAACGGTGAGAAAGGCAAAATCCGTATAATATTGGGAAAGACTTTTTCAATCTGCACAAATCGGATGCGCAGACGATTTATTGACAGCAACGAGATAACTACTGGGTTATGCATGGTTGCCAACCTACTATTTGCTGCTAACCATAAAAAATGTGAATGTCAAATGTGTAGGGAAAAACGTTTTGTGTAAGGCGTGAAGATAAAAAAAGTGTTTTATTTTTAATAATTTATCGCAAAAACTAAAATCAACTGATTATTATAAAAATTCCCTCCAAAATTACAATATTAGAAAAAAATCCCTTTTTCCCTTTACGTCAAAAAAATCCCCCGAAATAGGGAATTTCCCTCCCATATACCATCACTGCCGATGTGTGGAAGTGGGTAAGCGTCCCGTTCGGTTACTTCGTTCACTTTCCGAAAGTCTATACAGAACCGATGTCTTCCATCCTTCTTGCGCACAATGACGATGGGCGAGCTCCACGCGCTATTGGACGGTTCAACGATTCCGTCTTTTTCCATAGAGCTGACTTCATCGTCGATGATGCGTTGCATCGCGGGGTTTCGGTAGCGCTGCTTGGAGTATTGGTCTTTGTTCGGATTGTGTGCGTAATCCGCGTAGTCGGCCCGCGTACGTTTTTGAACTTGTCGAGTTCGGATGATAGGAATTCCTGTAATTCCTGCTCCTCAGCCGCGGTGCGAGGTACGAGGCCGACGGTGATTGGCCATGTCCGACCGTTTTTGCACGTGTTAGCGGGCGGGGGCGGCAGTGTAAGGCGAAGTCAGGCCCATAGGTCGGTACCGATGAGCATTGCACTCTCGAGCGTTGGCAGGATCCGGAACGTGTGTCGGATGTATCGATTGTGGATGCGGATGGGTAATGTGATTTGGCCCGGGGTCGTAGCGGAGGTGCCGTCGGCGAGGTGTATTTCTTCTTCCGCCTTGGTAGGTCGGTTTCGGGCTTGCTTAGCAAGACGGGCTGTCTCAACGTTAATAATGGAGATCTCTGAGCCGGTGTCTAGTAAGGCCTGTAACSCATGCCCCCTTAACCGGACGGTCAGGTGAGGCCGTGGRGTATACTCTATTTTGGGGCAGTTTCGGGCCGGGGAGTAGCGTCGTCCCCGGCCACTGCAGCGTTTCCCGGATACGGATGGCAATCC
The DNA here is from genome assembly GCA_037157785.1 of Cephalotes varians. Classification (NCBI taxonomy): domain Eukaryota; kingdom Metazoa; phylum Arthropoda; class Insecta; order Hymenoptera; family Formicidae; genus Cephalotes; species Cephalotes varians. Next base: position 12,649 of record JANQDE010000457.1, read on the forward strand.
CTGGTGTACACGCCGTCCTTCCCGCATTGCGAGCAGAATTTTTTGGCGGGCCGTTTGCAGTTCATTCTGTGGTGTCCTCGCTGCTTGCAGCGCCAGCAACAGTTTCGTCGGTCGTATGTGGCTGCTATAGTAGCAGTGGTGCTGACCGCGCGCTTCTCCGCTCGTGCTTCTTGCCCTTAGGCTTTCTTAAGATCTTCGTATTCGGCGGCTTGGTCCATTAAATCGGCCAGGTCGGTTTGATCACCCAGGCGGACGAAAAATTTATATTCTGTCCGCATGTTCTCGTATATACGATCTACTTTTTCTGCGATGGTGTAGTGTCCGGCTCGCCGCATCATGGTTAATAGTTCGGTGGCGTATTTATCGAATGGCTCATCTGCTCGTTGACGGCGATCTTGCACCTCCCGGGTAAGTTTCGCCTGGTGGCGTCGGGGTAAGTATTGCCGGCGGAGTGCGGTGGTAAATTCTGTCCATGTGAACCAGTCTGCTCGGTTGTTTCGGTACCACGCGATCGCGTTCCCACGCAGCAATTCGGGCAGACCTGCGAGCATCAGCTCATCTGTATACCGATATTGCAGCTGTAGTTCCTCTATTCGTTCGAGGAATGAGAGGGGATCTCGTCCATCGAAATGGCATCCCCACTTACGGATTTGGTTCATGCATATCGCATGCGACTGTCCGTCGTCGGTTACGGAGGGAGGAGGTTGCGGCGCGGGTGGCTTCCCGGATGACGTCGCGAGATTCGCGGTGGAATCGGTTTTCCCGAGAGGGAGCATGATAGCGAGTTCGGTTACGTGTCGGCTTAAACGCGCTCGGAGGTCGTCGAGGGTTCCGGTCGGATCGAGTCCTCGATCTTTCGCTTCATGTACGGCTTCTTCCTTATTTAGCTGGTAAATCCAGCGTTTCATTTACGCGGGTCGGTGAGTCTCTACTTTTCCGAAGATCCTGTTCGGGCGCCATGTAACGGTTCGGCTTTCGGTAATCGGAAGGATAAKGAGTTTTGCCGGATGTGCTCGTCGGGTTTTCCAGGTTCGGGCCAGCAGAGACTCAACTCGGTTTTTATCGTTTAACAAAGAGCGTTTTTATTCAAACATATATTTACAAGTTGGTCACGCGGTGGGCGTGTCGGTGAGTGTGAATATGTGTGTACGTGTAGTCAATTATAAACTCGCAGTATGTGTCGTGTGTGTGTGTGTGTGTGTGTGTGTGTGTGTGTGTGTGTGTGTGTGTGTGTGTGCGCGCGCGCGCGCGTGTGTGTGTGATAAACGCGGTATCTACATTTGTCGGTGTGAGTGCACCTTGTATTCGTGCTCGCGATATATACAATTATCGGTATGAGTGCATCTTGTATTCGTGCTCGCGGTATATACAATTATCGGTGTGAGTGCACGCGGTATGTACAAATGTCGGTGGCACCCGATAATTAATGTGCACGGCGTTAATGCGATTTCGCGGTATCAAATCGTATGTGCCCGAAGAGTTCGTTTCGCGGAGCGTATCACGCGGCAGCGCGGTGGCGCAAGACCGGAGCGCGGTGCGATCGGGCCAGCCGATTGGCTGAGACGGACGCGGCGCGCGCGGCGCACGCGCTGTCGAGAAATTTCGATTTGTGTCTACGCAGTGGTTGGTTGGTTGCTCAGTGCAACGGGGCCTATGCAATGACCCCGTGATTTGCCTTGAGGGCCGAGTACTCTCGGAGATCGAGTACGCTCGATCCCGGTACCTCGTGCAAGTAAAAGTGGATAGACGGATTCTTCGAAAGCCGAGTACGCTCGGCGGAGATCTTTCGATCCCGGTATCTCGGAAGCGGTTCGGATAATCCAAAAGCCGAGTACTCTCGGTCCCGAAATCTCTGCTAGATTGCTAGGAAGCGGATTCGGAACTGGTCTCTAGGATCGGATCGCTAGGACTGGCGTGCTTGATAGCGTCCGACCGGTTTATATACCCGGCCGGTCGCTTACTGCCAAAAATTGGCAGATAATTAACATAATAATCGGGCTCCTCTTCTCTCAGCGCTCGCCGCGGAGGGGGGGGGGGTGCTCGGCGGTGATGGGATGCCGGCGCTCGCGAATGTTCGGGATGCTGCGAGCGGTCCCGAACGCGGACCGTTAGCGGCTTTGAATTTTGACGCGGTTCGGCGCGTCGTAACGATGCATCTGTTGTCCGGAAAGATGCATCGTTGCAACCGTGTCCCACACTATGTTGTCTATGTTACTTTTCCTAACTGATATAGTGTTAACTCGAGCTGTGCGATCACGTCTATCAATGAATTAAAAGCTTCCTTCAATCTCTTTTTCTAATACCGCTGATTCGCGTTTCCTTAACGATTAAGGCGATAGTATATCGATTGTCGATACACATAACCTTCGCATAATATCCCTGATTGGGAGGAGCATCTTTGCCTTGTGCAATATTTGCGCTTCGCGGTCGCAGAGAATCACCGTTTTCTGTTGTGAATACAACTATGTTGTCGCTCCGCGTCATCATGTTGTCTTTGATTATGCGCATGTCTGGTTCGTCAGGAGGGTCAGGAAAAACAGATTCATTTACATTATCAAACATCTCGAATCTACTTGACTCGCAAACTGACTCCGTTACATACAATGACTCTTGGTCGTTATTGTGGCAACTCATTCATACGCGTTCTCGCCGAATACTTGGCTACCTACATCTTTTAATTGGGCAACTGTAATCGCCGTCTCAATATTCGCTACGGATTTGTCGCGACAACGAAGAGCGTTCGCAACCTTCCGCGTTAAATAATGATTCGTCGGAATCGGAATTTTCCTCGCGCGCGGGGGAGCGTCCCGTTTCGACACGGATCAATTGGACACAACCAACCACAGCGACCGGTGCCTAGAGGCTTTTCACTGTTCAAGCGCTATGAGTAGCTCGTGTCCAAACGGAGGCCACCCGCGCGCGGAAATATGCGTGTCTCTAAGAGGGTTTGCTTTTTGTGTAGACCCCTTTTTTATAGGAAGGGTCGAGCCTGGTACCGGGTTTCGAAAAAGCGCGTTCGCATTGAGATTCGTTTTGCTTGCCTTATACACGACCTCGTACTCATACTCGGCGAGTTTGAGCCTCCACCGCACAAAATGTGATATACGATTTTTTACCGATGCTCTGTCGCCGGAAATACGGTCTCGCTAAGATCGCATTTCTTCTTGCGGGCCGACAACATTCTAAATTGTACGTTGTTAATTTACACGACAGCACAGCACGACCAACTAAAATTCGACGCAATTCGATAACACTAATACTCGACACCCGACGACACCTCTTAACGCAGAACACAATACAATATACAGGTGTGGAGCCATCCACGAGGAGAGGCAACTCCCGCCGGTTGACAAGTTTCTCCCGACGGATGACGACACTACGATGGGCCGGCCGCCACCAAGCCCTGCAATTCCGCGCTCGACTCTCGCGATCCGCGAAGCGCTCGCTTGCACTTCCGTGGCCTTGAGCCCCAGGATACCCGTCCCCGCCACGCCAAGTATTCCCTTTAGCCGATCGCAAGGCAGGCCGGAGGCCCCTCGCGCCCGGTGCCGACAGCTCATGCAATCACTAAAAAATGCGACGACTTTAATGGCCGCCGCCTCCCTAACTTACGCGCGTGGCCTCGCCGACAGCAGAGCGGGAGAGTGACCCTCCCCCTCTCGGCTTGCTCGCGACTTTACAACCTTATTTGCGGACAACCTCACCGGCACGCTGACTCCCTCGACGCGCTTCTCGACCGGGCCTTATCCGCTCCATGGGTGGTTGGACCCGCTCGTCTCCTCAGTGCTCTCTCGGCTATCTCTCGCCTCGGGCCGGGCAACTTGAAGCGATACGCTAGCCGGATCGACGTTTGACGCGGAAGTGTCATCCGAATCCCGATCGACGCGGAATCGATGGTCTTGCCGCCCCACTCAGGGGACGCGCAATAACTTAGCCGCGACCAATAAACGACTCACGGCCTCATCCGCGTATGCCGCGGGATGTTTGCGGGCGCTGTACGGCCCCGAGTCGATCCTGATTTTATCCTCCCACTGTAGAGGTATTCCGAGAGCTCGTTTTCGGCTGTCGTCCATAGCCGGAAGCTTCCTCGGACTTTCATGGTGGCGACCTTCCATCGGAATCGAAGGTAAACGCCAAAAGATCTCGGCTTTTCTGTCCTCCGGAGCACCACAGGCTTGTCTGATGGCCCTCGACGTCGCCGGCCCGTGCCAAGACAAGGCGACGCAGAACCGTGCGGCTCCTCTCTGTTCGGCGCCTTCCCTGATCCTCTTTGGAACTCTGATGGGGTCCGGAATCCCCGACGGCTGCTTCCGGTCCTGGCTTTGCGCGGCGAGGTGCTCGCGTTTACATGATACAAAAAGAAACAATAAAAATTAGAGGACCCCCTATGGGGTCTCCTCTCTCTCYCATTGTGGCAGACTTGACGTTGCAGAAATTGGAAGATAACATTCTTGACAAGCTAACCATTAAACCAATTTTTTACTATAGATTTGTGGACGACATCGCTCTAGCTGCCCCTCACACCGTCTTGGATGATCTTCTTCACACATTTAATTCGTTCCATCCAAGATTAAGATTTACTATGGAAGTGGGAGGAAAYTCACTTAATTTTTTAGAGCTTTCCTTAATAAAAAGTGAAGGTTACTTAATATTTAACTGGTTTCAAAAACCAACGTTTTCTGGTCGGTTTTTAAATTACAATTCCCAACATCCTTTTATACACAAGAAAGGTACYATTATAAGTCTARTTGACAGAGTCATCATGCTGTCTCATCCTAAATTTCATAAAAAGAATTTCGATTTAATTATCAAAGTTCTCAYAGATAACGGATATCCGCTTAGATTAATCTTCACGACCATAAGAAAACGATTAAGACAAAAATTTGCACAGGATAAGTCACACAAATCCAGTCAAAAAAACAATTCAGATAACAGATCGGTAGAAACATTCTTCACTGTACCAYATATTTTACCAATAGCCAAAAAATTTATGCAATTTTTTAAAAACATCCACTTCTGTAAATTAGCCTTCACATGTTATAACAAAYTTAGTAAAYATATTAAAGCACACAAAGATCCCTTACCACTGACTTCTCGCCCTAATGTCGTATATAAGATTAATTGCCAAAATTGTGARGCTTCATACGTCGGCCAAACAAAGAGAATGTTAAACACGAGGATCGGAGAACATCGCAATCACATCAGAAGAAACTCTCCACAGTCATCGGTAGTCACCGATCATAGATTAGAATTCGACCATGAATTCTCTCTCACTCCCACCCACACACTTACAAAATCTCACCTCACTAACAATAGGTCCACACTTGTGGACGCTGCTAGCGAGAAGCGCCAACCGCCGGGACTCCGAACAACAGAATGGAGGGGAAAGATCCTCGGCCATCCCCTCACCAATAGCGAGACGACGGCAGAAGAACCACACACACTCGAAAACATTCACACCAGATTTATACCTCATTCATACACCATGCACACCGAGCGAAGTGTGTTGGATAAAAATCGTACCCCCGCCGTACCTGCTATCGCTATATACATATAATTCAATGATAAATAAATGATAAATGAATAAATAAATAGAAAGTTAAAATGAATAAATAAATAGTTAAAAAATGAAAAATAGGTAAAACGTAAGAATGTAAATAAATAAAACAAATATTACTTAATGTATATATGTATAACAGAAAAACAGAGTACCGCACTCATACAAAAAACAGCATAAGCAAAAAACATCATATAAAATTGACCTAGTTACCAGATACATAATAATTACACCGGAACAATTAAATAATAATAACTAATAAATAAATGATAGATGCAAATAACTAATTTATGTCCGGGAACTAGATTTAGGGATGGCATCTCTGGCCATGCCGGCGCAGGCCGATGAACCAATCTGGTGAGCCGTTTTGAGGCCTAAGTCTGCACAAATTACGCAATACGGATCTGACAAGCAGTTATACGACGTGTGATTGGAATTACCGCATTTAAAACAATGGTTGGTTCGATTCATCGCCGACTCACATTTGTTCCGTACATGGCCAAAGTGCCAGCATTTATAACACTGGACCGGTCTCGACTGCATCATCTCGACGCGGACGACTGACCAGCCAATGTTCAGTCTCCCCTTCTTCATAATCTTAATCGCCGTCACAAGGGAAATCCTGATCCACGCTAGATTAAGGCCGTTTCGCATTGGATTAAATGGATTAACCCGGATATCACTCGCCAAACATCCTTCGATATCCGTAACCGCAGCTATCAGTTCGTCCTTTATAACGGACTCATTGAAACCACTAACGCGAATATCCGTCCTAACGATCGGGCAAGCCATTACAGCGTTTTGACCAATGATCTCGCGCAAGCAAGAGGCCAACGTGTCATCTTTATGGATCCCTCCGAACCCGGGATTTCGATCAGGATGCCACCGTTGGCGGCCCTACGCATTCGGGGGTTGTTTATTCCTAATTCCTTTAAGTTAACTTCCTCTCTCTCGCCTGTCGGATAACTTCTGCATAGGAGGGGCCATTCGGATTGATCCTGATGCTGCGTTCTTCGGCGGCCTCTTCCGAGGAACACCTCCTGGGAGAAAGGAAGAACGCTGTCCGGTATTGTTTTCCGCGATTGAGCGGCCAGCCTTTTTGCTGGCTACATCCGGTTTGTTCTTTACAGGCGTGTCTAATCTCACCTGCTTCTTCTTCTTCTTATCGACAATAGCCGACCACTACTCCAGGTCCGAATATTGCATCTCGGATTCGTCCAAGTTAGATTCGTCCCGCGTATTTGGATTGGTCCTTGGTGGGACCAACTGGATGTCACTAATAATACGCGGCACGCTCCGCTTAGGGAGTGCTGCCGCTGCCGCCGTTTTTTCGATCTTGTTCGAAAGGGCTTCTATCGATCCATAAATATCTGCTCGCATCTGAACCAAAAAGTCCTCGAATTTTGCGATTCGCTCGTCGCAGCGCGCCATAGCTTGCAGTTGGACGTCACATTCTTGCAAGGACTCTACGACTGTTGATAATTCCTTGTTCCTCTTCTTCTTTCTCCTGACATCATCATCGGCAGGAGTCCGATCTCCACCTAGAGTGCTCAAACTCTTTCTCGCTGTAGAGGGTGGAGTCCTTTCGGGCTCCAAGGATAGCGATTTGCTGCCGATTCTCCTACAGAGATCGAACAGCTCCGAATTTAGATTATCGATCTTACTATCCGCTTCTTTTAAATAAGAGTTGAGGCGGGACTCCTCCCTTTTGGCCTCCCTCAGTTGTGACGCTAGCTCGTCATTTCTTCGATGCAAGAACGTTACGTCACCAGAGTCTTTGAGACGGTCAATCAAGATCTTGATAACAGAACGGGTGCACACGATCCGATCCTTAAGGCATCCGGAGAGACGACCGTTGAAAGACTTTGACTTGATTCTCACCAGCTCAATGTCCCTCAGCCATCCGTTGGACATAGTGACCAACTCCGCATCTTTGTTGATCAGGTCTTCGCAGGCAAGACGGCTAGGACCCCGTAAAAAACAGATCCGAAAAACTCTGCTCTTCTCCCAGCCTCATCAGTCTGAACCTCCTTTTTCCGCGGACTTTCGCCGAAACACCCTCTGGAGAATCTGATAGGCCCCTCGTTTGAGGCCTCGCTATCAGGACCTATTATCCGTGATCGCAGTAGCTTACGGCCCCTAGGTAGGTAGTCCTCTATGTCAGAGTCAGATAAACTCACTCTGTCTCTGACTTTCTTCCTGGTGGCGGACGTAACGGACATGTTATCCGCGCTGCCGCCAAAATCATCTCTTACTAAGGCCGATGCCCTCGAATCATTTGGACTCAGATACCGGTTCACGATGGACCACATTAAGTTCGTCTGCATCGGCGGTAGCATCGCCAGGCCGGGAGTCCGCTGGCAACCCGTCGACCTGATCTGGCCCTTCGCATGATTCGACCATGCGTCCCGACCTGGAAGAGCTAGGAACCGTAGCCGTTGGATTTGATAACGGTGTTACCTTCACCGGAGGGACCGTGGAGGCGGCGGAGACCGCGGAAACAAACGGAAGAACAAGCCGAAATCTAGTCAGTCATGAATCGGCCAATCACACGTGCGATACGCGAAAAATATATCTGAGCAGCCGGCAACGCAGGTGACTCCCAAGCCGTCAAAATTATATACAATAACTTAGTAATTAATTATTTATTCAATTCAATTCAATTCAATTCAATTAACCAGTATACACATCCTCAAAACAGAAACATATAGTTTATATAAAAACCAATAAACAATCTAAATAATCTGAATAATAAACAAAGTAATAGGTGATAACAATAACTACGACTACACACGTATTGTGATCAATCTAAACTAAAATTAAAGTAACTAATTGCCAACTAAATAAATAAATAACAAACAAATAATTAAATATTAAATAAAATAATAATAAATATGAATTATATACAATTATTAAATAAATAAATAATAATAAATAAACTACACTACTAAATAAACAGACAATAAACCACTAAATAATAAACTCTATAATTACATAATTAAACACAACAATTAATTAACTAAAGCGCTCACGGTCAAAGCTAGGTCTTCGTGCTGAAATTTCTTATGTGACTTTGTATACATATCTCAAGTTCAACTGCGCGCCGAATTATATTTTCGGTCTTAAAACACAGTCTTAAGATGAACAAGAATAGTAAATCACACTATTAAATTGATAATCAATTTAATAACAACGATGCTGATAAGCATCTCAAT
>JANQDE010000457.1:21670-33780 GCA_037157785.1 Cephalotes varians
TTTCAGCACGAAGACCTAGCTTTGACCGTGAGCGCTTTAGTTAATTAATTGTTGTGTTTCACATATCGGTCACGAATCTATTATACATTTATAAACAATAACTCAATAACCTCAAATGAAGCATAAGAGTATACGCAAAATCAAAGCTTAATATAATAAATGTATGAAGTGATTAATAATAAATAAATAAATATGTGAAGAAGACCTATCTTTCCTATCTTCATACAATTCCGCCAAGTTATAAAGTAATAACGCATATAATAGCCTATTTACATAGATTGCTGACTTAATTCGGTTACGTTCGACCGATATCAGTTGTTCAACAATTACTGAATAAGTTACTGATATGATACTGATAGTATTAAGATAATAAACTAATAGAAATACTAATATAATAATAAATGATGATAAGCAGTCAGCTATTGGTCGGTACGACTTGCAATACTGAACAATTTATAGCGCTACTGGAGTTATTCTTCAAATATTAACCATTATAATAATGACAATAATCGTTTCTAATATCAAATTAAACAATGATCAAGTAACAGTATTAACATATATATAAGTCTTGATTATTCCGTGACAATCCGATTTAGATAAAGCAAAGTCCTATCTTAATCAACTAATAAATAAATATAACATATAAGTAAATAAGATAATAAATATAATAATATAAATAAAATAATAAAATAAGGTAATAGTAAAACCAAAGAATTAATTAACCTGACAATCCATAAGCGTAATAATAATAATGTAAGATATAACCATCATTGAGTATAGATAGTAATATGAGTATAATTAAACAGTGCAAAATAACACTGCACGAAATGAAGCAAAATACAGATAAGTGCGCTCCCAACTCCGAGCTCGAGGATCAATGAGATCGATCAACAATCCAATCAAAGTCACAAGCAACATAATGTGATATAATGTAGTATAGATATAAGCAAAAAGTAAATATAAATATAAATATAAATATAAATAGGCACCCATGTGTCATCAATACAGGCTTCGCTCTGATTAAAGCAATCAAGAGCTGAATCATACACATACATGCAATCAGCTTATTCAGATTCAACAAGTGTAGAATCAACTCCGGTATTAAAAGCTAGCTTAATATAGCTAACTAAACAATTATAGTCTATATATAATCAATATTAATGTTTAAATGTCAAACTAAATAAGTAGATAAAATAATTAAATGAATAATTAAAAGCATAAATATAAATATATATACATAACTAGCTAGAAGAAAGATATTAATTAAGTTAAGAGGAAAGTATTAAACAATATATATTAATTTGACGATCAAATTTATTTGTGACTTTATTTCTAATCTAGTTTAGAACTGCGTTATATGACCGGTTGTGTTCGGCGCGTAGTTTGAATGTACTGGATTATAGTTTAATTTAAATAAAAATAGAATTGTTATTAAGCACCGACATTTAGCTTTGACCGTATGTCGGCCGTGTTTTAAATTATTTGATGTTTTCATATATCGGTCGAAAAGAAATTTATTATTTCTATTTTTTAATTTAATACATCAGTTTTTTCGAGTACAATAATTCGTACCACTTAGGTTTTATTTTTTAATTTAATACATTAGTTTTTTCGAGGTGTTTTAAATATGCCTATAACACCCATACCTCCATAGATAATGAAAAGTAATAAATATAGTAATAAAATAATAATAGTAGTAACAGTAGTGATAATAATATTAATACTGATGTCGTACCTTGCTAAACTACTACGGTCATAACGTAATCATTAAATCATTCCCTAAATAAACTTTAGAATTGTAAATTTAATCCTAAGGTCTAGAGCTTAAAATTAATTAACAGTCGCTCAGATCAATCAAACCGCCTAAACGTTATCCACTAGTCATTTATTAAATTAAATGACAGGGAAAGTACTAAATAAGTATACGTATAAAAGTAAAATGTAAAATAAAATAATATAAGATAAGTAGACAAGTAAGTACGTATGGATCTAATAATATTAATAAGTAAAGCTAAAACTAAAATTGAAATTAGAGTTAAAGTTAATACAAAATCAGACAATAAAGGTCACTCATAGAAATATAATAGCATGAAATAAATCAAATAGTAGGATAACACTATTTAACGTCACGAATGTCTAATTTAAAGATATAGGATATGTTAGATGACTCATTGACAGGCCATTTAACATCAGCAACATAAAACTTCATGTCGCTACACAAACAACTAAGGTCTGTAGCCTATAATTACCCTAACAATATCTCTCCTAAAAGATTTACCACAATTAATAAATAAATAAAGATTAGTAATACTAAAACTAGGAATAAAGTAATAAAGAGGAAATTAAAATCGAAGTATAAATATAAGTATAAAAATATAGTGACCAATATTGCCTAAATACTTACTAGATACATAGATCTAATAACTAATCAAATATTTCACAGTTACTTAATAGTATATGTATCGACAGCCAATAATCAATAATAAATCATAATAGCAAAACACTATCTCTCTAGTATCTATAAACGGAGCGGCTAACTAAATACTAGTCTACAGAAATTGATATCTGATATAAGTAAATTAGATCAACTTATTTGATATTATAATGTAAATATAAGTACAACTATAGTAACGACCGTAATGTAAAATATTATAATAATATCGAAGTGGCAATGACAGAAGTATAGAATGATCTTGATCTTCTGTTGTCAACAAATAAAGTCATTAAGACTACAGCTATAGGAAAAAAGTGCATCAAACGTAACATAATAATTCCGCACTCTCACTATAACACACTAGTGTACTGGAAGAATAGATTACAAATACACATCACATAACACAGGAGGAGGTAATCGACGATCCTCAACCACATTCCAGGGATCCGAATATATTCCTGCAACCAACAAAACATCATAAATAAGAGTTCAAGTAGATTAAACTCATCATAGTATGCATTATTCGTCAGGAAGGAAACATATATGAGTCAAGAAATAATAAGATAAGACAGTAATATTTCAATCTGTGTTTCTTATCATTATTCTCCAACAATGAGTTCAATTGCAGACGTCGAACCACAAATGCCAGCCGTTGCCGAAACCATAACCCAGGAGCAAGACTTAATCCAATCGTAACTTATAACATATATAACATATAAAATAAAATAAAACAGCATAGAAAATAATAAATATAATGAATAAATATAATGAATAATCGAGTGATAAAAAGTAATCAGACTATAACTTTTTCAACAGGTAGATTGAGAGAACTCAGGCGACGTATTGTAGTTACAAATAATTCACCCAACAGATATGATTGTATCATTAAAATCAAAGTAAATGATCGGTATATATATTTCGTATAGCACTTATAACACTCGGACAGACACTGGAAGATGTTGTCTTCTTCCCGACGTCAACCAATCGGATGCGTCAAAATCTAGGGACTCGGAACGGGAGCCAACCAAGCGCGAAAGTTACAATGACTTACGGCAATTATTAAAACTGTCAACGGACATCAGATCATTAATACTCGATTAAATAAAATATCAGACAAAATTCAGAAGGCAAGAAATTATGGATTGTTCCTTAAAAGAACAAGGGCTCCTCGGAATTCACTCATAGATCGAAAATAAGTTATGATTACATGAAAAGATAGATAACATGTCAAACCTTTCGACGGACGGCTGTTCTCCGAGAAGAAACAACCGCCATTACATGAAGCATTACATGCCGAAAATTCGCCGATGAAGGAGAGTCCGATATACAATATCCAGACAGAGAAGACGTTTCCCTTCATGCCCAGACGCAGAGCAACGCACGCAGAACACGGAAACATCGCTCGCACGCACGAAAAACACTCGTAAACGCGAAAATCACACAACTATAGGCAGAGCCATACACGACACATCCGCATGCGACCGCCGCCACCACGGGACCCTTCAATGGTGACCTTGAAATTGTCCTAAATGACCTTCCTCAAGGTTATTCTAAAGTCAAAGTATTTTTTTTAAATGGAATGACCTAATTTTGATAACGGGAATCGATAGAGCGGAAAATTTTACGTTAGAAACATGGATTCATATGTCCTGATCGGTCGACCTAATGTAGATGAAGAAAGGTCATATCCCATTTTAAACTACCAGTCCAAAGAACTTGGATCGTAATCAGTAAAATCAAAATCAGAAAAAAATGTAACCTGTAAAGGCAAGATCAAAAGAAAATTCAACTAATAAAGGTAAGATCAAAAAACGATCCAGTGAAGGTAAGAGCAAAAGAAGACGATCCAGCCAGTGAAGATAAGATAAAAAAAGACGATTCAGCTAGTGAAGATAAGATCAGAAGAAAATGATCCAACCAGTGAAGGTAAGATTAGAAGAACACGATCCAGCCAGTGAAGGTAAGATCAAAAGACGATCCAGCTAGTGAAGGTAAGATCAAAAGAAGACGATCCAGCCAATGAAAGTATGATTTTGTAATCAGTGAAGGCAAGATAGGACTATGTTCCAATCAGTGAAGTCAAGACACATACCTCATGGTATTAAATGTTCGAAGGCACGTCCGTTTTATTGGATGCAACACTCGAGACGACGGCGGAATGCTCATTTGACAAAATTTGCTCTTGCGGAGTACAGCTGGATAATAATATTCCTGCACGCTTCTCGAATGCGGTTTTTCATGTCTTCTCTGTCGTTGGTTCTTCTGCATAGACAATGTCTTTGACATAATCTCACAAGAAAAAATCCAAGAGAGTTAAATCAGACGATTTAGGAGGAAATTCATGGATTTCATTGCCTACATCAATTCATCGATTCGAAAATCTCTTACTTAAATAAGTTTTGACAATTCGAGTTTTATGTGCAGGTGCTCCGTCCTGTTGAAACCACATTATGCAGAGTACTTGATTGCCAACCGATCTCAACAAATCGGGTAAGACATTTTGAAGGAAGTGTAAATAGTTTGCTGCGTTGAGATTCTCCTCAAAGAAATACAGACCAGTAATTTGATCTCTCATAATCACAACCCACACGTTTATTGACCACTGTCTTTGGAATTCTTGATTTCTTTGTCAGTGAGGATTTACATCTAAATAGTAGTGACAGTTACGCCGATTAACATGCCCTATTATTAAATGTAGCCTCATCCGAAAAAAGCAAGTTTTCCACAGAGGCAAGGTTTCTTTGGATTTGATCTCGAGCCCAATTACAAAATCGCACTCGGCGTTAAAAGTCTTTCCCTCCTAGTTGCTGAGTTAAGTTAATGTGATAGGGATGAAACTTAAAAATCCTCAAAACTCTATTGGCTGTCGATCTTGGTATACCATGTTGTCTTTCAATAATCCTAGTAGATATTAGCATAACGCTAGCAATAGTAACCACTGCCGTAGCTTCATTCGAAACCGTTTTCGTTTGTATGCGTTTGAGTGTGCCTCGGTGTTCAGCACGGTCAGAAAGTCTCTTCATAACTTTTCTGTTAGGATGGCGTCTGTCTGGAAATCTTACCGAATAAAACCGTGCTGCAGCGGAGTAATTATTGCCTGCCTCACCTACAATGCGAATTGTATCAACTATCTCATTTGGTGGATAGTCACCCATTTTTAATAAGAAAATTTCTTCAAACACCAAACAATGATAAATAATAAACCTTATACAACAAAATTTCTTTAATTCTTTATGTCCATGCGATGTGCATTCACTTTAGCGAAACAAGTAACAATTTAATAATCAACTGATCCTTTTCAAACTGTACAGTGTATCACTACGGATACTACGTATGATCTCTTGTTGCGTCTGTTCAACAAATGAAAAGCAATACGTAATAATAGGTAATGCGTTTGTGAAACGAATGAAAATCAAATAATAGATAATTTAGGACAATTTCAAGGTCATCATTGGATGTCCCCTTTTTAGTACAACAACTTTTGTATGGTACATTTTGTTTGAAATTCACTTTGTCCTATGTTATTTTTAGACTGAGAGATTAAAATATGGGATATGACCTTTCTTCACCTACATTATGTCGACCGATCAGGACATATGAATCCATGTTTTTTAATGTAAAATTTTCCGCTCTCCGATTCCCGTTATCAAAATTAGGTCATTCCATTTAAAAAAATACTTTGACGTTGGAATAATCTTGAGGAAGATCGTTTAGGACAATTTCAAGTTCACCATTGTCCCCCTCTGCAACAACTTTTGTCTGAGTCATTTTCTTCGAAAATTACTTCTTTCGAAGTTATTTGGTGCCCACTTAAAATAGGAAACCTTGTACAGTTCTTTATTTCCGTATTCGATTGCTGCTGTCGGCATTCTGAGAACCAACCGCGCAATCAGAGTACGTGATACTTCGTTATTTAATTTATTATGTTACGAGGTCAAGTTTTAGTAATATCACTTATTTTTATTTCCTGCTCAATCCTGTTTCCTTGTGTTACTTCCCGCTTACTTGATAGCATATCTTGGCCTCGTAACAGTCCATTCGAATTTTACGTCTTTCTTTAACAAACACGTTAGTGGGCAGGTGATTTTAGAGATTTTAGTGATTTCCTGTAAAACGACGATAATATCCTGCTAAGGGAATTGCTTTATTTTTTAGCTTATTAGTATTGTATGGCCGTGGAAAGTTCTTTACCGCGTTTACCTTTTGGGGATCGGGCTTAATTCCATCCTCCTCAATTATATGCACAAAATACGTGACCTCTTTACGCAAGAATTCACACTTGTCGGGTTGAAGTTTCAAATTAGCTTTGCGCAGTCTTTCGGCTAATTTATTGAACTTTATTTCGTGTTTTTTCAGTGAGCTAGCGTACAATACTATGTCATCCAGGTAAACGAACACTTCAGTTTTTTATAGACCAGCCAGAGTCTGAGCCTTTGGAACGTTGCCGGAGCGTTTTTTAGCCTGAACGGCATATGTTTAAATTGATAATGCTCACAAAGCATAGAAAGCCGTTTTCGGTGCGTCTGGCTCATACATAGGAATCCCAATGCAAGGTCAAAAGCACTAAAGTACTTTGTGCTCCCTAAAGTTGGTCTAAAATCTCCCTGATGGGGCATTGGGTACGCATCTACACCTATTGTTTTTTCATTCAATGCGCGAAAGTCAACTACCATACGCCATCGCTTATTCCCTAAGGTAGAGCTGGGATTTAGTTGCACATTTCGAGCCGATTTCAGAGTCGACGCCCACCGTTCCCCTCTTGCCGCTCGTATCCTAGCAACGAGCCGCCGAATGCTTATAAACAACGTTCGTGACGCTTCACCTCAGGAGCGTTCGAACTCTAAGATGACATTGCAATCTCCTTGAGCTTTGAGTAGCTAATTAGAAATTTCCTTTTTTTTTATTTACGCTTTGCATTCAATTTTACACTAATAATTAAAAATTCTTTTGTTACTAATATTATTAATATTAGTAAAATATTAGTAAAATTGATTAAAAAGTCAGTAATAAGAAACACACACACATGCACGCACGCAGGCACGCATACCTATATATGTACATATAATAGTGACTATTATATGTACATATATAGGTATGCGTGCGTGCGTGCGTGCATGTGTGTGTGTGTGTGTGTGTGTGTGTGTGTGTGTGTGTGTGTGTGTGTGTTTCGTATTACTGACTTTTTAATCAATTTTACTAATATTTTACTAATATTAATAATATTAGTAACAAAAGAATTTTTAATTATTAGTGTAAAATTGAATGCAAAGCGTAAATAAAACAAAAAAAGAAATTTCTAATTAGCTACTCAAAGCTTAGGGAGATTGCAATGTCATCTTAGAGTTCGAACGCTCCTGAGGTGAAGCGTCACGAACGTTATTTATAAGCATTCGGCGGCACGTTGCTAGGATACGAGCGGCAAGAGGGGAACGGTGGGCATCGACTTTGAAATCGGCTCGAAATGTGCAACTAAATCCCAGCTCTGCCCTAAGGAATCCGGCTTTTCAGAAATCCAAAGAGGGAAGTTGGACGGGCAGATTACGTCGGTGTCCAGGAGCGTTTTGACTTGCCTGTTTATTTCCTCTTTGTGAGCAAGTGGGTGACGATACTGCTTGGCATGGATGGGTTGTCGACTGTTTCTATTTTATGATTTATGAGCGTCGTAAATACTAAGGTGTCTGTCGAAAGTTGAAAAAAGTCGCCGTGTTTTTGTATTATACGTTTCACGTACTGGGACTTCTCATCATTAAGATGCTGGGATTCCTCATTGTTGAGTCGTAAAAGAGATTTTATAGATATTATATATATATATATATGGACCGTGCTTCACTGCTTCTACTGCCGCCATCTGCAACGTTCGCGATTTTGAATTTCTGAATCGCTCTTACTCGGAACTCTGTTGCGAGGGAAGAGTGCGAACACCTTCGACCTCTTCAAGTTGAATTTCCGGTAGATTTATTCGTTTCGTTATTTTGCTAGTATTAATTATCCCGAAAAGGGCTCTCCTATTACAATTCTTAACGAACACTTCTCCCAAATAGATGTTTTCCGAAATATTGTTTTTCGGTCAGCTACGTATTCGTTACGCGGATTGGTATGATAGCGCGCGATCTCGGAAATAGGATCTCCTACTCTATTATCTCCTTACCGCGAACAAAAGGAAGAACTAGATTCTGCTACACTATAGTTTGCTCCAAAAAAATTATATTAGATGCGTTACGAAGGAAGTCAGATTCCAAGATCCTATTCTGATTTATAGGAAAATTATTATCGATCACTTGCAGTATGACAGGATGTTCCCTGAAACTTGTCGGCGGTTCCGAGGGTTTCAGTGTTACCATCCGTAATCCCGTTAAGAGCCATTGTTTCTTCTTGGATACGCCAGGGAGCAAGACGCGTTTCTTTATGAGGTTAGGGACAGCTCCGGTGTCAATCATAAAACTCATTTTATGCATTAATTCGTCCGCGATTATTGTGACAGTAGGCGGTCTTAGACCGCGGGACAGTTGAGTCCTTCGGGATTCGTTGGAATCGGTGCGTACGCTGAGTAGTGACGTCACGCGTGGTGACAGCGCGGGCTCGTTGATCGGCGGCCTCACGAGGCGCGTTGATTGGTCGGCGAGGTTATTCGAACGCGTGTCGAGTTGCGCGGTTTTCGAACCGTGATCTTGCAGCTTACGTGCGCTTGCGATGAGGGCCGGAGGGCGGAGGAGAGCCGAGAACACCTAAATTCTTGATATGGAGGAAGACTGAGAATATCCGTGCCTTGCGGATTCGGGAAAAGAGCCGAGAACGCCCGAGCTCTTGATACGGAGGAAGGCCGAGAACTCCCGTGCCTTGCGGATTCGGAGAAGAACCGAAAACGTCCGAGCTCTTGGTGCGAATGAAGGCCGGGAACACCCGTGCCTTCTGGATTCGGAGAAGAGCCGAAAACACCCGAGCTCTTAGGAGAAGAGATTGTCTAGGAGTCCGTAGCCGAGAACACCCGTGCTACTATCGGACAGGACAGATCTGGTTTCGATAGTTTCGCGCTGGACCGTTTTATACTCCGTGGTCTGGCTTCGGAATGGCCGCGCGTAGCGGCCTTCGCTGCTGTTCGGCGATACGCGTGGCGCGGTGCGCGTGGTGTGCGTGCGGAACGCGTGGCGCAACGCGCGCGCGGGGTGCTGGTACTCGACGCTATTTACAATAGTGATGATATTGGTGACGTATCATCACAAGGTTACAATTCGTCTGCCGGCTGTTCCGCCGGTTTCGATGACTCATATTGGTCGATTCTGCGTGTGCGAGACTCCCGTCCGAGTTTTGTCTACCCTGCTCGAGGAGTCTTCCCGGTTTCCCTATCGATTACGTGAATTATTGTACTCGCATTTCCTGGATTCCTCTATTTCATGCCCTGCGTTTTTGCAATAACGGCATCATTTACTGTTTCGATTGTATCTATCCGCGAAAGTGTTTGATGGAGATCATTCATCGTATTTACTCGGAGGCTTAGGTTGGCGCGTGTCAAGCCTTCGAGAATAGTCCTCTCGGTAGACATTATCGTTATATCATGGTGATAAATTGCGATCTCGAGCGGGCGTGGTTAAGCGGTAAAAGATGGCTCCTCCTGATTCGGATAGAAGGATTGCATTACATTTCGTGCTTGATTGTCAGCTCCTAGTCTTTCCTTCTCTAATTTCTTTTTCCTAGCAGCTTCTCTCGTGGCTGGTGAAAGCGTCGAACAAATTCACATAGGTTTCAAATCGCATGTATAACCGATACCGGGACGGCAGCCCTTTCAAGAATGCTTGCATCGTCAGATCGTCTATTTCGGCAATAATTCGGTAATCTATGAGTCTGCGCGTTCACCTTTCCGTGTCGAATATCGTAGCTCGGAGCTCCTTTACTTGAGAGATGTAATCCAAAATATATTCACTGTGGCGCAAGTGAATGGTGTACAATTCTCCGCGAAGTTGGTTTATCGATTTTTGCGTTCCGAAATCGCAACTTATATCGATTAATTGTGTTATAGTTTTACATTCTTCTCCTTCGACGGCGGAATAAGCCTTACCGCGTAGTTTATTAATGAGTTTTGTAAGGACTCCCTAAGGGAGGAGAAAGGAGGAGGAGAAATTATATCGCGCGTGCGCGTCGACACGATTACGCGAATTGAGAGAGGGGAATGTCATATCCCTTCATACATAACATAGGTACTGTTTCCATTGCTTCGCGGAAGGATTTCTTAGGCGCCAGTAAGGAATCCGTTCTAACATACCTTAGATATGGCATGCTCGATAGGATATCCGGCAATTGATACGGAGGCGGTTTCGCGCGTTTTGATCCGATCTATGTCCTGACGGAGCGAGTTCCTTCATTAATTCATCCTTGACGGAAAGTAACGGATCCTGAACGTTATATTCGCGTTCCTTCAGGAAGTTAAATTCCTTTTGCCGAACGATTTCTTCGCGCTCTAGCCGGCAGACTTCTCTTTTCTGTCTAAATTCATCGCGCTCCGCACGAAGAGACGGCATCGTCCTACTCTCGGAAATGTTTCTCCTGCACGGATAAATTTGCGCGCACGACTTCAAGTTCCTCAGGGCTAAGGGGAGATTTCGACGGTTTCAGGGCTTGGTCGCCATGTTTCTTATTACACATGTCCATTTTCACGGAATCGTCTGAGTCTATCCCACCACTATCACCAATTTTATCACGTTTCGGGGCTGCTCGACCTGCTGTTGAAGGATCTGCCTCTGAACCTACCGTTTTCAGGAACTTAGATTCCTGGGGATCGTCCACGGTCTAGGAGGCCCGTTCTTCGTGGCCGGACTATGAAACATATACAGGGTGAATCATAATGGTTGTCCCAACGTTTTACCATGAGAGATGAATTACCGCCTGCAACTGTAATTCATTAATAATTTCATAGATGGCAGCTGCTTGGGTCGACCGCGTGTACTGAATGCCCGAGTGTGATGTACAGTCAAGTTCCAAAGTGTGTATTAAATGGCATACATCATTTAGGGTGTGTTCCATTTAACGTCCGCAACACTCGCATGCATCATTTAATCCTTGTTTAACATTCGATTACAACGAAGATGAAATGATGTACGCGAGCGTTGCGAACGTTAAATGGAACGCACCCTTAGAGAAGCTSTGCATGCTTAATTAATATATTTAACTCTTTTCTTAAACGCGGTTTATTTTTGTGCGATTTTATTTTTATACAACTTTCTTCACGCATTCTTAACAAATTAAAAACAAAATTCTTTTTACACGATTTCTTATTATTATTCAGAACTATCGTGTAAMAAGAAAATTAGATGTAAAATGCTATTCGTATAGAATACTATAAGTGCTGTAGAATTAAAAAAAAATAATAATATGTTATAAATAATACTTTTTAAATATAATTCTTATAGAACAATCATGTTGTATTTGTATTAACAATAAAAATTATAAATAATGTGAACTAGATTCTGGACATATTGCGCACAGTTGCATGTGATGTAATTTTTCATTTGTGTACTATCTTACGTAATATGACATAGGGTATGATGTATGTACATAGGGTATGTACGTATATAGTGCATGTACGTACATAGGGTATGTACGTACGTAGGGGGGTATGTACGTACATGGGGGATGTACGCACATGGGGGATGTACGTACATGGGGGATGTACGTACATTGGGGG
>JANQDE010000457.1:34918-50752 GCA_037157785.1 Cephalotes varians
TAAAATCGCGGAAAAATAAACCGCGTTTAAGAAAAGAGTTAATATATTAATTAAGCATGCACAGCTTCTATAAATGATGTATGCCATTTAATTCATACTTTGGAACTTGACTGTACATCACACTCGGGCATTCAGTACGCGCGGTCGACCCAAGCAGCTACCATCTATGAAACTATTAATGAATTACAGTTGCAGTCGRTAACTTATCTCTCATGGTAAAACTATCATACAACCATTATGATTCACCCTGTATTTGACGTAAAATATATTTGGCGCGTTCAGAGAGGGAGGATATATATTACAACCGAGTCGTACTTATTCCGACAATTATGGATTCGGGATCTTCCCATGGTCGATCGCCCTCCTCGTGCAAATAATTTAAGAATCGAGACCAGATTATAGAGCAAATTCCGCAGGAGGACAGAGGTCGCGTGGTTGCGATGCATGAGTTGCAAGTTGAACACTTCTCCAGTCTATTTAACGCGCCGAAGTTTATGTAATGTCGAAATATAGCGCGGTAGAGTTTTCGGTCGTTTCGAGGGAGGTTAAGGTAACATGCGCGACATTCAATAGATTCGTCTTTGCGATGTTGGAAAAAAACGGATGACACACAGCACGAACCTTCTACGCAGGCGTCGTCGGATCGGGTCTACCTGCTAGTCGATAAATTCGCGGCAAATATTGCATGTTTAAATCGTCAAAATTATAACCAAAGTCTTAGACGACTTCTATGTACTCGGCCACGTGGAAGACGGAATGCGTGACAATATGATTGGCGGGCGCGAGCTAGTAAAAATAGCAGACCCGCGCGTGCTCTTAAGAATGACCGATCGACGCTATGGCCATGTGATGGTCAAACCGATTATAGAATCAGATGATAGATGAAGAAGAATATAAGAGGTAATTGTCATAAAACCTTACCTTATCGGTGGGGCTTCTGGATGCCACTTTTAAATCTGCTGCTCCGCTCCGGTCGTGCACTAGGAGGTTGATGCGAATGCTGAGGCGATGGTCACGTAGAGTTCAACGCAGAATATTCACTCGCGTGGTTCGGTACTTCCGTCCGCGAATCTGTTACTTTATTGCTTATTTATTCGATTTATTGTCCGTAAGGTTTCGTTGGATTTAATTATCAGAGATGACTTACGTTAATAAATTGTGATGGAATAAAACAAAGATCAGACCAAGTAAATTAAAGTAAATTAAGTGACAATATATTTATATATAAAAAAAGAAATTATAGGAGTATCAAAGATTACAATTAGCTTATGAAGTAGTTATGCTCTAGGATTGAACTTACAATAAATGCTCAGTGCTGCTGGTCACGAGTTAGGATTTAGAAAGTACACGTGGCGTACTAGAATTCGTGAACGATTCGGAGTTAGAAAGCGCATGTTACTGATGCAGCGCCTGAGAAGCAAATGAGAGCGAGTCGTGACGTCCCTTCGCCACGCGACTCCAGAGCGCCACCTGCAGCGTTAGAGGCGCTGTTGCTCGAGAAAGTTTCTGGAACCTTCCAGAATCTTCTAGAACTTTTCGGAATCTTCTAGAATCTTCTAGAATTTCGAGATCCTTTGAGAAACTTCTGGAATCCTCGAGATCTTTCGGGAATGTGACAATATTTATTCCAGTGCCTCGACTTCAATAATTACATAATTCAATTTAATGCGTTGTTTTATAAAGGAAAATTTATATGCTTAATCTAATATACTTATTTCTAAAGGAAAAATTATAAGCTCGGGCAATGATCGCGTCTATCGTGACAGCAGATCTCCGGAGATAAGGCTACCTCATCGAAAGTGATTTGCTCTTCTCTCGCATTACCGCAAGAATGTCTGGCAAAAATCCTTCCCAGATGTCGAATTTCTTCAAAATCCATTTTCTTAATGTCGACAACTATAGTAAATGTTAGATTAACTTTAATTTTAAGTATATGTACGCTTTTGGGCTAACATTGTGTAATAAAATGATTGAAGCATAATCATGAATCGAGTAATCAGTAAATCCATCTTCGATGTTCAATTATGCATCGTATTTGACCCTCCATGAAATATGATTTTAATATTTCCTTCTTCAGACAGTTTTTGCGAAAGATCATTTTGCAAAATCTTGTCGATATTTGCTGTCACAGATCTTGCATGGAGATTATTGAGTGCATTTTTCAATTCTTAATTTTCTTTCATTAAATTTTTTATATGTTCATCTTTCTAGATATTCATCGTAAAGTATTTATCAAATTTTGTATTGCTTTTTTGTTCAAATTTCAATTCTTTTTCAATCTCAGGAGGTATAATATTATAAAAAATATTAAACAATATTATACTAATCATTTTTTGCGGAATTTACAAAAATATCAATATACATACTGCTATTTATGCTTCCATAATGGAATACCTTCTTCACAGCGCATTTTTGTATTTGTTTCGATGCAATCTCGATGTTATTCTCCTTTTTTGAAGCTGTTCTGGATAGTTTCTTTCCCGCCGACTGTACTTGTCCGTAGGATGTTTCGACAACAAACTACATTTTTCTTTCTTTGAGACCTGCAAAATAATAAGAATGATTACTCACTCTGCTAATACAAGTAAAACTAAAGAACTAGTTACGGAAAGTGGGACATAATACCTTTGTTAACTTCAACATGCTTTCTCGGGAGGAAAAGTAGCACCATGTACATAATCACATGCATTAAATGAGCTTGGTGATGTTCAAGATATTGTATACATATCATTAAATGTAATAAAAATGTGAAAGAACATGCAATAAAAGCATGAAAAAATGCTTGAAATTATGTACATATGAAAAATGCTTCTAATAATCGCAATAAACATCGACACAAAATTTTATTATGATCTGATAAAACTTCATCCTCATACTCATTTTTAAACATCAGTATGTACAATTTTAAAAAAATATTACTTTTATGAATCATATTAATTTGTATTGGAAGACTATTCTTTGAAATATAATTTATTATAAAATAAAGTAATAAGTGACGCTCCATAATTTGCAAAGCAAAAATTTGAAATTGCGATCAAAACAAGCAAATAAGAATGTTAGTTTAAAACTATCTTTTTATATACATGTACTTACAATTTAATTCAAAATTTAAAATTACAAACGATTAAATGAAATGTATGTTTGATTGTATTAAGTTCAGCGATAAAAATAGAAACAATAAAATCAAGTCATAATAATAAAGTGAATAAATAACAGAAATAACTAAATAAAAAAACAATGGACATTATAAATAAAGTGACGTGGGTGATAAGATCAAAGTCAAAGCTAGACAACATTATATATGAAAAAATAATTAGAAAAATAGTCAAAGTAAATAAAATTCCAAATTACAAAAATTAATTAACCAGATATTTATCGAAGGTCGCGAGAGATTCTTAGGTACCAAGATGAATTCACGTTCGAAAATCTCGCGTGGTTCTAGCAGTTGTTCCGTGAGAATTATTTCCTCTTGGGAAAAAGAAAATTCTTCAATCTTTAATAAGACAATGTAGAGGTCCAGATTATAAAGTGAATAATCCAAGTCAAATAGAGTAAAAGTAAGCGTAGATATGTCTAGATATCTAATAAAGCGAAACAATAATTATGAAAATTTAATAAAAAATAGTATGAAATAAAAATATGATTATAGATTGAAATGTGGAATGTTTAAACTTACAGTGAGTTCGGAAATTTAAGTAAGGAATAACAGTTGTTTAGTGATTGTTACAGTGTTACAGTGTGACGAATGTCGATGATGTATAGGAGGCGGATTTGATCGAGCTTCGAAATATCAAAAGTTACAATGATGGTTATTCTTATCTACTGGTGATTATCGACGTACTCAGCAAATATACCTGGGTAGAGCCATTACGGGACAAAACGAGTAATTGTGTAATAAAAGCTTTCCAACGCGTGTTCTCGAGAAGCGAAGGACGAGTACCCATATATTTGCAGACAAAGGCAAAGAATTTATCGCACGACCGAAGAAATTTCTGAAAGAAAGCGACATTCGTTTTCGAGTAACTCGCAATCCGGATATCAAAGCGGCCGTCGTCGAGCGCTTCAACAGAACGTTGAAAGAACGAATGTGGCGATATTTTACGCATAAAAATACACGGCGTTATATCGACGTTTTGCAAGATATCGTGCGTGCTTACAATCATACGAAACATTTCTTCACCAGAATGCAACCGGCGATTGTGACGAGAGAAAATGCACGCGTCGCGCGTGAAAATATARCTCGTCGATGGAATAACGACGCGATCAAGAAACACTCGAAAGGCTAAATACCACATCGGCGATCTCGTTCGCGTCAGTAGATCGAAAGGCACCTTCGAGAAAGGATAGGAGGCGAAGTGGAGCGAGGAGATATTTCGAATTTATCGTGTTCTCGAATAGCGAAAACCTCTCGTGTACGAACTGTGCGATTTAGCGGGTGAAGTCATAGACGGTATTTTTTACGAGCAAGAATTAGCTCGTGTTGAAAAGAATTTACAAGAAGAAGAGTTTATCGTCGATCGTGTGATAAAGAGTAGAGGACGAGGTAGTAATAAGCAGCTACTAGTAAGCTGGCGTGGTTATTCTCGCAAGTTCGACACTTGGATCCCGGCTTCGAGTTTAACGCACCTTCGAGATGGGGGAGGAACAATTTCTCATGGTTCTTCCGAGCAATAGCAGTATGCTCTATTTTCCGGAAAATACAACCACGTCCTTCATCACGGAATTACCTCATACTGTACATTTACACGGAGAATGGGAAGTCGCACTAAGCGAAATCCAATTTCTCTGTAGCTTTTTACACATACGCCACGGAGAAAATGTGCTCAAATTCGTCGATATTAAGCACAGTGACGAAAAGGATGGGGAGGGGTCCATTTATAGCGAGAGAAATTGCAATACCGAATGGCGTTTACAAAGATATCGAAGAGCTTACTGCGATTTCTGCGATTAATACAGGATGCAAAAGCGCCAAATCACATTTGTATTTCGAACAAGAAAATGCGGCAGGCGGAAAAATCGGTGTACGGCTTACCTGTGAAATTGATGGGAACTGTCAAACGACTCATTATATAAACTTTTCTAATAATCTTCTACGAATATTCGGTCTCGAGGRGAACRTYGCACATCATGCCACGCTCAAGATACGCAAATCTAATTCCAACGTACATAATACGTTAACTTTTATTAAAGATTTTCTCGCCACCCCGCAAACGCGAGTTGTATCTTTCTGGAGTAGAGACCCTCATAGTTTGTGGCGCGGTATTCCCGATAAATTGTTCGTTTATTGTGATGTTTGCGCGTCTTATATAACCGGCGATGCACGAACTCCTCTACTCCGCATACTGCCGGTCTCGGTAGCCGGCTATAATTATTCGTACGGAACGAATCTGGTGAAACATTTCTCTCCTCCGCATTATATTCTATTGCAGAAAACGAATTTCCGCAGAATTGAAATAGATATAAGAGACCAGCTCGGAAAAAGAATACCATTCGAATCCGGAACGCTGATGGTGACATTGCACTTTAGACGCGTTCAATAACATTCGAGAATACACAAAAGGCAGAAGCTAGACGATAGGTGACGATAAGCAAGAAACTTAATTTCACGATGGAATACGACGAGTATTATACGACGTTGAATGAAGGCAGTAGGGGCGGCGGGATACCACGCCTTTTCGTTGGTTCGCCCTATCAATGCGGACACGGAATCGGCAGTTTTCTCGGAGGATTATTCAGGAAAATATTACCTTATCTAGGTAAAGGAGCGCGGRCGATTGGTAAAGAGGCTTTACGCGCAGGAATTAACGTGATAGAAGATGTCGAAAACAATMCTCCGTTGAAAGAAGCGATGAAAACTCATTCAGGGAATCGCACGGAAATCTCAAAAGAAAAGCCGAAAAGAAAATAAGTAGCCTAATGAGGGGGTCTGGATATAAAGTATCCGCGAAAACGTCGGGGCTTCAGTTTCCTCTCGGCAACCTCAACACTCGCATCGCGACGAGGACATCACTGCTTCGTAAACGTCGATGATCGGACAAAAGAAAATCATCGAAAAATAGCGCGCGGAAGAAAAGTAAAAAATCAACGAGGACAAAGAAGAAGAAGAAAATTCAGGCAGTAGGACGAAAAAAAACGAAAAGGCCAACGAAGCGCTGCAGAACCAGGAAACGCGGCGTATCCGACATATTAATCGCGCGAACTAGAAATTCTCTGTGCAAAGAGGGGAGGTGAAAATGTCCTTTCTCCACACTCATTCGAGCAAGTGTTTAAAAAGCGAACTCGATCTCTTTTCTTTACCGCCTACTCAGACAAGCATCGAGAGCTCGCAATGGATTTATTACAAGCCCGTAACATCGCTCGCGGATGACGCTCCCATAGAATTCGTTATATCCGGTCACGGGAAAGACTATCTAGATCTCACGCTGAGTCACACCATGCTGAGTCTTCGCATACGCGTAGAAACTTCCCCCATACCAGGAGCCGCGTCAGCTATCCCCGCCAGCATGGTCAAAGTAAAGGCCCTGTAAATCATTTACTACATTCCATGTTCAATCAAATCGACGTATATTTCAATCAAAAGCTCGTGTCGCCTCCAAACAACGCTTACGCATACCGAACGTACATAGAGGCGTTATTAAGCTATGCTTCAYCCGCAAAAACTTCCCATCTGACCTCTTGCTTGTAGGACGCGGATATTCCCGATTTCATGGACGAAACGCTAAGCTCAGACACTCCCAATCAGGCTCTCGTAAGACGCGCGCGCTACATTCGCGAAGAATGCGCGTTAGATCTCATAGGGCATCTTTATTGCGACGTTTTCAATCAGAATAAATTCTTAATTAACGGAGTGGAAGTTAGAATGAGGCTCGTACGCTCAAAAGATTCGTTTTGCCTATGGAGACTAAATCGACTTGGAAAATACGCATTTTAGACGCCAGCTTGATCGTAAGAAGAGCAAAAATAAGTCCGGGCGTATTACTCGCACATGCGCGAATGTTGAGTAAAACTACCGCCAAATATCCTCTCACGAGAGTCGAGGTTAAAACGTTTACGATACAYGCCGGTCTCGTGGGTGAATCGTTAGATAATGTGATACTTGGWCAACTGCCGAAACGAATAATAGTCGGCTTTGTCGATAACAAAGCGTTTAACGGTGATAGAAAATTAAACCCGTTTAATTTCAAAAACTAAGGTATAAATTTCTTTTCGCTGTATGCCGACGGCATGCAAATTCCTAGTAGACCGCTACAACTGAGCTTCTCGAGAGACGAGCCGCTCTACGTCGAGGCCTATCACACTCTTTTTTCGGGAACCGGCATTCACTTTTTGAACGAGRGTAATTCTAKAAGTAGAGACGATTACTCCAGAGGATTCTCCCTTTTCGCTTTTGATCTTACTCCTGATCTATCCGCTAATTGCGCCGGACATTGGAAGCTCGTGAAACATGGAAGTTTACGATTAGAAGTGAGATTAGAAAAACCTCTTATCACCGTTAATTGCATTGTTTATGCCGAGTTCGATAATGTTCTGGAAATCGACTCCTCTCGTCAAGTCATTGTCGACTTTTCCGGTTAGATTTTATATCAAAGTTACATAATATTCCGCTTCGGCGCACGAATTTTTCCCTTTCCCCTCGCTTTATGTACGAACTCGACGATATTTTCCTAAATTCATTGTTTGTCAAGAAGATTCAGTTTTGGCCGAGACGCGGATGACATCGCTTCGCTTGAAAAGATTAAGAGCGTGACAAAGTTTTGGATATAGTCATGGATATAGTCATCGAAATACAAGGTTTCCGGAATATGGACAAGAAGTTTATTCCGAAAGAAGTTGCCGTTGTTGCGATTAACGCGACAATTATCGGACACTGGCTTATGATGCTTTGTCCATTTAGCGATTTATCCGAGAGAATTAAACGAGAAAACAACTGGCTTTCACGGAATTATCACGGTATTGAGTGGTTCGACGGGGAAGCCAACCCCAAATATTTCGCGCTACAACTACGTGAAATTACACGGCAAGCACGTTACATATATACCAAAGGGCAAGAAAAAGCTCGTTATTTAAGCGAACTACTCTCCAGAAATATATATAATCTAGAAGGTATTTTCCCGCCATTCAATGAGTTGGCTGATGGCGAAGAGGGCGGACAACGCTGTACTCATCACGGATTTCGAGCTAAAGCAAAATTTCTCTGCGCGTTACGCAACGCTTACAAATTAAAACACTGGCTCGTGCAAAATAGCGGCAACTCGAGCTATGAATCGAGTATTCTCGATGAAAATTGGAGCGGCGATGAGAGTGAAACGGAATCGAACAGCAGAATTTTCACAATAACAAGTCAAAATTTTGATATAACCCACAATATTGAAGCATGGAGAAATAACGCGATACCGGAAGAAGAAAAAGAAGAAAAGACTCAAAGCGTACAAGCAAAAAGCGATTGCTCGTTAACAGACAAAGAGAAAGAGAAAGAAGAAAAACATTTTTTCAAAATCGTCCCGTCGGATGAAGTCAGAGGCGACATTACGCTAACATCAGTTATTTCCGATAACACCGTTATTCAGCCTCTGATTTACGGGAACACTAGCAGAACCTCGGCAGTGAAAGCGGTACATTCAGAATTTAAACAAATATTACCCCTCATTCAATCGCCACCGACAAATGAATTCTCTGGAAATCTTACAAGCATTACGTCATCTCAGTGTCAAATATGCGGGCGTCTATCCTGCCGACAGACTGCCGAGGGTGTGGACGAGGTCGACCGCCATTATCGCTAACACGGACGATCACAATCGACCTGGCCAACATTGGGTCGCTTTCTACATCGACGAACACGGAGCAGGAACGTATTTCGATAGCTACGGATTACCGCCCTTGGACTCCAGATTCCTCTTACGTCTTCGACGGAACTCTACCACGCATTGTTGGAACACTACTCAACTGCAAGGAATGCTTTCTCAAACTTGCGGACAATACTGTTGTGTATTTTTATATTTTATGTGTAACGGCTATAATCTTAACCAGTTTCTTAATTTGTTTGACAATAATTATGAGCGCAACGACCATCTGATTGTAAAATTATTTCGTAAAATTTTCCTTCCCAGTAAAAACGAATGTGTAAAATCTTACATTGTATGCTGTCACGTT
The DNA here is from genome assembly GCA_037157785.1 of Cephalotes varians. Classification (NCBI taxonomy): domain Eukaryota; kingdom Metazoa; phylum Arthropoda; class Insecta; order Hymenoptera; family Formicidae; genus Cephalotes; species Cephalotes varians. The sequence goes on from JANQDE010000457.1 coordinate 44,069, forward strand.
CAAGCGTGTTTTAAAAGCAAGACATGAAAGAAATTTCATTCGAAAAGCCTATTTTTTTTATGTAATTTTATCAATAAACATTTTTTGTATCTGTAACTCTCGTCTATTTCTTATTACCCTTCCTTGATTCCCCCACCATTTCCGGCTTAGCTATTGCGCATTTTTATTCTTTAAAATAAAGAACCTATACCAAATTTTGTTTTTATTCTCGAACAATTGCTATTATAAATATGTCTTTTAAAACAGCCGAATAAGCACGTGAAAAGGTACAGTCATAAAATGTCGAGACAGGCACGATGTTTTCTTACCCCTTCCCAGCGAAATACCACACTCGGTTCTGTCACCGGTTCCTTACCCGCCATTTTGTCGGACCCACTCCCGCCATTTTTACCATCCCCATGTTGCTATCCCCGCCGCTCAATTAGCTCGCCAATAGCTACGGAGCAAACCAATCAGTGCCTTGGCAGCTACGGGGCAGCCAATCAGAACGCGTGGCAGCTACGGGGCAGTCAATCAGAACGCCTGGCAGCTACGGGGCAGCTATTTAATGACCTAATTACCCCCTCCACCAATCAGAGCGCTCCATTTCCCCGTCTAGGCGCCAGTGGCCACGTGGAGGGGGTTTGTTTTGACGCCCCATAGCTGCCCATATACTACTACTATTACTACAGAAATATTACTAACAAGAATAAGCAAAAACTGTAAAATACGAAATTGAATGAGCTATAATTTATTCGAAAGAGGAGACCGAGGATATAAAAACTGTAATAGAGTTTGAGTACAAAGGCCTTAATTTCCGAAAAATTTGCATGTAGAGTTAAGTATTCGATCAGTTGTTCGATAARTATTATGAATAGTTTAAACAAAGTGCGCCATAGTTGAGCAGTCTGAAGAGGACGCGTATAATTTTTTCATCTGTAGCGAGGGGAATTTGAKATCTCGCAGTGCCACTTTTTTTGATCGATAATTCATATAAATATGAGTTTACCTGACTTTGAGTAGACAACAACCACATTTTTGCATAATTGTAAAAGTTTATCAACATCATTTTTAACACGTACGCCAAATGTGTTTCCTAAACATACAAATATTTTCCTGATTTTGTTAATGAATATTGAGTAGTTGTACGAATGTTTTATTTTATTTAAATCGCCTATAGAAAGTTCAACTGTCAACTATCTTTTCACCTGTATGTGTATACGTTTTTAAAATATTAATTCGCAATTGGTTTAATCTGTATTAATAATAAAATCGGAATTATAGTCAGTTGAAATTGATTGTATTAAAGTTTAAAATTGTATTGCAGAATTCATAATTTCTTTAATTTCCTTTTTGAATACCGTATAACACGAAATTCGAAATTCTGTAATTGTTAATAAAATCAGACAAATACCTATACAATGCTACGAAACGAAAAGCATATTCATTTTTCTCTTATTTCAAAATTGAATTGCAGGAGTCCACTGCTGTAATCGTTGCCTAACTGTTTCTGATTTCATGCTTCGGTAAATCAATGATAAACATTTTTTTTTATAATGTCCATTTCCTCCTTAAATGTTCCACCTGTTAAAATTTATTTTCTGAAATGTGTTATTTATAAGAACTAGAAGACACATTTGAAGTACGTGTTAAAAACGAAGTTAATGCACTTTTCAAATTATGCAAAAATGTGGTTGTTGTTTGCTCAAAGTCAGGTAAACTAACTTCATATTTGTATAAATAATATTTAAAAACAATATTAAAACCTTACATGAGCAACAATTCATTTTTAATAATTGTCGATAAAGAAAATGGCACTGCGAGGTCTCGGATTCTCCTCGCTACAGATAAAAAAAATCATACGTGCGTACCTCAGCTTGCTCAGTCACGGCACTTCACACTTTGTCTAAGCCATCAATAGTACTTACCGAACAGTTGGTCGAATGTTTAACTTTACATGCAAATTTCTCGGAAACTGAGACTCATGCACCAAACTCTTTTACACTTTTTATACCTCGATCTTACCTTTCAAATAAACTATGGTTCATTCAATTTCGTATTTTACAGTTCTTGCCTACTCCTTGTTACACTGCGATCACAATGTAATGTAACAATAATATTACTGTAGAAAAATCTTCAACAAGTATTAACAAAATATATAAAATTATATATTACAATATATATCAATATCGAAGATCTATAAATTAATTCATTCTTTTACTGACTTATAAATAGGATAACAGGAATGAACGAATTAATATAAACTATATAAATAATTATATAAATAATTGTCATATAAACTGTATATAAATAATGTATATAACTATATATAAATGTATATAACTATATATTGTATATAACTATATATTGTCATATGAACTGTATATAAATAATTGTCATATTTAATATAATATTTATGTGATACCTTTATTATATAAAATTAAATAAATCTGCAGTTGTCTCAGTTGCAAAGAACCCCGCACAAACCTAATGGGAAATGGCTTTCGGTCAAATTTTTTGAAATTCTCAGAAAATGTTCTTCTCGACTTCCTGAACAAAAGTCTNCATAAGAAAATAAACCAATCACAGTTCTTCATTTCAAGGAAAGGGAGGAAATAAAGTACTCTGATTRGTTGATTTTCTTATGCCTTATGTATTATGCGTTATGCAAGAGTCTGTGCTTCGGYCCTAAGAAATTGATCAATCACACTCGAATTTSAAGAAAATAATTGGCTATGATTGGTCAATTTCTYACGGTYTAAWGCTTAYTACACCTRTTGTAGATCGGGGCTAAAGTGGGAAGTTCGCCGAGAGCGGCGAAGTAGCGAGGTAGTGAAAAGTCGCAACTCGGCTATATTTTGAATGTWGCATCATCTCGAAATTTTTTGAAAATTCGCCTAATTTATTAGTGCATCGTATACATTCATTTTTTGTGTCCAATTACTCAGTTACGACTTATAATTTTAATATCACCGATTTCCTGGCCGTATTGACCCCGAAAAATTAAAGGGGGGTCAAGAGCCATCAACAAAGAAGAACAAGGAGAAGAAGAAGGGGCTAAAGTGGACCGCACCTATAGGCTGTGTTTCGATATTCACTGTCAGAACTAAAAATCTWTAATTATATATGTTACGTGCACTATATTTTTAGTACTGACAGTGAATATCGAAACGCAGCTATAGCCCGGTATTTATAAATCAATATTCATTGACCTAGTTTACATCGAGCACTTGATACGCGTGCTAATTAGTAACTTTCTATTAAATTATCTTAAGAACCCCGCACAAACTTAATGGGAAATGGCTTTCGGTCAAATTTTCTGAAATTCTCAGAAAATGTTCTTCTCGACTTCCTGAACAAAAGTCTCCATGGGCACAACGACAGCCGATCRGTATTTTTTGAGTTAGGRRGGTCAGAAGTCCCTGATTTTGGAGGGTACTGGAAGCACGTGCTGACGAGCTATTTCTCCGAAAGCTTCGATGCGCAGTGACCCTGACCAGGAAAATCGGATTTTCCAAAGTAATTCTGTCCTTCAACGCCTCACTCTATCGCTTTAGGAAAGAAGAAAACCTCAGGAATTGATTTTTCCGGAAAATCGGCTTTTCCATCAGTAAAGTAGCTGACGAGCTATTACCCTAAAAACTTCGATACATAGTAACCTTGATCAGGAAAATCAAGTTTTTCAAAATTATTGTACCCTTTAGCACCTTGCTCTATCACTCTAGGATAATTATTTTCTTTCGGACATAGATTTTTCCGGAAAATCGGCTTTTCCAAGGAGTCGTAAAAARGTCTAGCTCCCTGGAAAATTGTCCAATCTTTTTCAAATGTGCAAAAAATGCTSAGCGAGAAAATCCTTATTATCTAAAAATAAAACACATATCGGAAAAGCCGGAAAACTCCGAATTTTCCATAGACTTTAGCTTTTGGAACCCGTACATATTTGTACAGCTTCGTACGTTCCTAAARTCTACGACACACAAGCGATATATTTTTGTTTCATCATTCGAAAAAACTGAGTTGTTTTCCGATGAGTGGATAACAGATGCTCGGTTCTATAAAAGTGCCCCTTTTCGTAATGTTTTCTGTTCATAAAATGTCTTATTCTACACTGTAGCTATTTTTCTTCTTAAGTGCAAAAGAGCTTTCGCATAGTTTTTCGGAATTGTTTTGCACTAGTGCGGAAAAGTAGCGRGAATGAGATTATACTCAAAAAGACAATACTCGTACATTTGTTAAAAATAAAAAATATTATTCGCAACATGTGCGAAAAACTCGTGAAATACCTCATTTTTTTTTGATTGATTTATCTTAGACAACACATATTTTTAACTTTTTTTTTTCTTTTGATTGAATATTTACTTACATTGGTATAATATTCAAATCGTTGAGATCGGTGAAAACATCGGTCAACACATCGTTGAAGAGATTGATGTGTATCTATGTAATTAATGGAATCTACTTTCATAAAGTAAAAGAATAAAAAATTGAGTTTTTACTTTAATTGTAGATTTGGAATTAACCTAACGATTGCACTAAAAAATATTAAACATGAATTATTCRTATCCTACTTTTTCATGATTTTGTTTAAACTTCATTTTATTATTTATTCATTTTTTCACWCATTTAAGTCACGAGCAGTTACATGTTCTTTATTCATTAGATTTAAGTTTTTCATTTTTAGCTATAAATAAGTTCGTTATTTARAAGCTTATATGGTAGGTAATTACTTATTTTATCAAAATGGCTCATAGAAACAATTTATTGCCTTGTTTTGTTTGTGATGTCAGATTGATACCACGTGTTATGGCACGAATTGGGGGTGAAAATAATTTAGTCAGGCAAGAAATAGCTATTGCAAGACGTGAAAATGCTGGGAGACAAACTTATAGGTAATGAGACTCGCTTGTGTAATAATTGTAATATCGGAATATTAAGAGAAATACAAATATTTGAAGAGAATCCACAAAGTTTACGATTAAATGTTATAACTCAAATAGCTCACCAAACTTGTTTGATTTATAATGCACGTGAAGAGATTCATAGACTTTCACTAGAATGTTGAATTGATATTTTTGTTAGACGAAATATTTACGTTCCAGAAAACAATAGATGTTGCAACCATCATTTCAACGAAAAAGGTTTACTCCTAGATCTTTTATTAGATGGACTAAGATTTGTAAATCGTCCATATATAATTGAAGGACAGCAATTGCAAATATTTCTACAAGGGCTTCGGGAAAAGATTATTTCAGGTAATCGTCGTTCCTATAATGATCAAACCGATTTTACAGATGAAGAATTCACATATCTCTCTTCTATGAYTAAAGAACAATTTAACGATCTGTTTACGTACTGTGACCCAATCYCAGTACAAGGTGGTCATCGGCGAGTCAGTAAAAAAGACCTTTTATGTTTTATTACCAAACTACGACAAGGTTTAAGCGATGACTTTCTTAAAATCATATTTCATTACAATACAAGACAAGCTACTAGTTTAGCGATTGCAACAGTACGTCAATCTTTAATGCAGCGTTTTACAGTTGAAAATATTGGGTTTCGATCGATAACAAGGCAGCAGTACATAGACAGACATGTAGACAAGTTTTCAAATAGATTGTATAATCCTCGACCGCTTGAAAGAAAAGCTATAGTTTACATTGATTGTACGTACTTAGATATAGAAAAAAGTTCCTGTTTCAGAGCATTACGTTTATCTTATTGCCTACATAAAGGAAAACACTTAGTAAAACSGCCAGTACTACTGGCTCCAGATGGGTRCATCTTAGATGTTCATGGTCCATATTTTTCTAATGCTGGTAATAATGATGCTATTATTTGTATACATGAATTTGAACATGAAGTAGAAGAGATGCAAGAGTGGTTTCAAGAGGGTGACATTGCTGTTCTGGATCGCGGTTACCGAGATGCAATAGAATACCTGAGAAGRTTAGGATTCAATGTGATAATGCCACCTCTTTTATAACAAGGCCAAAACCAGTTTACGACCTTGGAAGCTAATCAGGCAGTTTAGTTACATGCACAAGATAGGTTATGGAAATGCGAAATGGTCACTTTAAGAGTATATTTAAGTTTTTTACTTATGTAATAAAAACAGCACATACCGCACATCTACGAGATTTTCTTTTAATCGCTGGAGCTATTATCAACAGGTATCGTGGTCTTGTTGTACGACAATATGCTGATGAAGCATTAGCTAAYCGAATGCTTGAGCGACTTCACGACGTCAATGTTGTTCAAGCTAGAGTGGACCAAGAAAACTTAACACGCAGAAGAGGAAGATGGGTGCCACTAACGCCACAACATGTTCCACTATTTCCTCGATTGACATTAGATTTTATACGTGCATTTACATATGGGACTTATCAACTACGTTTAGCTCCGTCTTATGTACAAGATTCTTTATTAAGAGCTCCTATTGAAATAGAAGAAGGTGATCAACTAATGGAGATTGATTTAAATACAGCTGAACCTGGTTTTATCAGACTAAGAGTTTTTTATAATATCATGGAAGGGCTAATGAGAGCTATAACACGCTGTTGACGGTGCGCAGTAACTAATAAGATTTATTCAGTATAATTACAAACGTTTCGGCTTACCTTTAAGCCATCCTCAGTGTGCACGTTCAACTTTCAAATCGGTTCCGTTAACAAAATTGTTAACGGAAACATTGTTAACGGAACC
>JANQDE010000457.1:51832-70117 GCA_037157785.1 Cephalotes varians
GATCGGCTGTCGTTGTGCCCATGGAGACTTTTGTTCAGGAAGTCGAGAAGAACATTTTCTGAGAATTTCAGAAAATTTGACCGAAAGCCATTTCCCATTAGGTTTGTGCGGGGTTCTTTGGCAATGCATTCAAAGAATGGTGTACTAAGCTGRTACAATATGCATCAAGATGATTAATTAAATACGCATATCATGTATACACGCATCGCCGAAATTAAGATAATTTAATAAAAAATTACTAGTTAGTACGCGTATCGAATACTCGGTGTAAATTAGGTCATAGTCCGATCTTATATTTAAGATCGTCTGAAGATCTCATCCAACCAATGAAATGGTGCTATACGGCCATCTTAAGATGATCTTAAGTATAAGACTATGAATACTGATCATAAGTAGTTGATAATAAAATAATAATATAGAAATAAAATTATGTATAGTCTGCTAAATAACGTAATAATGGCTTAATTTACACCGAATATCTTTTTGATATATAAATCAGAGTAATACACACAAAGGCTAAATAGCATTTTCGATTGCAATAGGTTAATTCAACCCGAGGTGAGTTAATGAGATCATATGCTGAACCGTCCAATTAAAATCTAAAATAGACCGATGTGACATCATTAACCCACCTCAGGCTGGATTAACTTACTGCAGTAGAAAACGCTATTAGTTTACATTGATACTTTAACGTACCATAGAGTAGATCGGGGCGGGTTGTCAGTTTTTGTTTAGTAATTTTTAGAAAAAAAATGGATGTAAGATTTTGAAACATTATATACGTTAAAATATACCTACATCCCTTAGGTATTAAAAAAAATATTATCCTTAAATATATCATCGTATAAATAAGTTATTTAATTTTAAATGAACCTGTGAAAATGTGACAATTAACCCCATACTCAAGGTTGATCTCAGATTTTATAACGATGGTATGATTTTTACAGAAAATGATGAGTATTTAATAGATATCTGCATCGATAACAGTAAGGGTGCCGTCCCATGAACATCAGAAAACGGAATCAGAAAATGGAATGGTGGAGACAACCAATCGGCGTTGTTCCGTTTCGATTTTAAGCAGCTTGGCTCCCCATGGAACATATTTTTCAAGAAACGGAATAACATTCTAACCTTGTTTTTGTTATAATTTGATATATCTTTTATCATTTTATTTAATTAATATATAATTTAAAAATCAAAGATAATCCGCTCGTATTTGCAAAGCAATGAAAATACAGTAGATAGGTTATAAGTACGAGCTCAGTAATATATAATTTAAAAAATTCTTTAATAAATAAACATATAAATAAATTTGGCGAACGTTTTGACTTTACTTAGTCGTCATCAGCGCGGGTAAAATATTAGAAATAACCGACATAGTAAACGTTATAACTAAAATTTAACATAAAAAACTTATTACATTACTCGGCGGCGATGTCAAGAAGGGTCATTAGACACGTGTGAACCATAGGGTACATCAGACGTTATGCAATTTATAAATGAAATCTTGTCCGTTATTACAATGTTATTCTTCTTGAAAGTCCGGTAAGCCTGATTAGTCAACAGTAATATGGTCCAAAATTTAAAAAGAGAACGGAATCATTTCATCGTTCGCAGGCGAGAAGCAACGGAGTCAATAAATTAAAATCCAATGTCCGGTGTTTTAAAAGTATAAAATTGCTGTGGTTATGTCAAAAATTAATACACTAGTAAAATAACCCATAAATTTGAAAGAACAGAGATTCTAGTCACTTACTTATTAAAAGTGATAAAACCAAAGATGTGTCCAACGGATTTGGTTCAACGTCTGTGTGTTATGGCCGTTTAACAACGAATGAATTCCGATACCCTTTTTCCAAAGTTATCCGTGATATTAATAAACAATAATAAGAGAGGGATATATAAAGATTATAACTTGTTAGCTATTGTGTCTAATAAACAATAATAAGCGTCATCAAGTAACTCAGTGTCTTTCTGTGAGTTGACCCTATTTTTTTATTCCTTGATAGCATTTCAGATACTAATCTCTTATTATAGTTAGGTTCATGATCCAGTATTTTTACATTACTCCAATCAAACTCGTGACGCGATTCTAAAATATGGTTCGTAATTACTGAGTGTCTTGTTGATTCTAGCTTTATATTGTTAACATGTTCTTTTACTCTGGTTTTCAGTTGTCTTTTCGTTTATCCCACGTAGGAAGCGTCGCAAATTTTATAATTGATCTTATAGACTACATTATTCTTAGATATAAAAACAGATTTATCTTTCTGGACTTTAATATATCTGTTGAGTTTATTTAGCCCTTTATATCCAACAATGCACTCAGACTTGTCAATAATGGAAACGGCTGTTTCGGTTACCCTGTATATGTACGGCATGATAAATACTTTTTGTTATCGTTGAGTATTAAGATCATTATGAAATTCGTCGTTACAATGGTTCGTAGATAATTTGTTATTGAACAGCTTTTTTAATCTYGTGTTCATCTCTCTAAAAATCAGGTCTAACGGATATCCGTTGTCCATAAGCATTTTTATACAATATTCAATATTCTTTTGCTGATAGAAGGGATGAGACAATAATACCGCTCTGTCTATCAAACTATAAATTGTTCYGACTTTATGGCAAGTTGGGTGACTGGAAAAATACGACAAACATCTGCCTGAGAACGAATCTTTATGATACTAATCGATAATTATAGTGTCATCCACTCTCGAATCGAATCGATGATAGCGATGCTACCAGCATCTTTAAAAACTGAAAATAACTTATTGCGAAAAATATTACCTCAGCCCGGATTTGAACCGGTTCAAATGCTATGCGATCTTCATATTATATATTACCGGTTATTGCGATAAATATTACCATATGCCTCGATGGTCGAATTGGTAAAGATTCTCCGGAAAGGTAGGAGGTCCCTGATTCAAATCCGGGCTGAGGTAATATTTTTCGCAATAAGTTATTTTAATAATTTTAATTAAATTTAATATAATTGAACAGCCGTTTAAATCATTATTTTAAAAAACTGTTTTACTTAATAGAATTTCAATTCCCTATCATAATAACACAGGCCCACAAAAAAAAAGTGGTGTGTGCTGGAGTACTGACCATACCTATCCCTTGTATTTTGAGCCGCTAAACACGAATCTAACCGCCATTTTGCCCCAGCACGTCAGGTTTTTTTTTAACATAAAAAAACTGTTAGATCTCAGTATTACAGCTTACCCAGCTCATTTGAATCAGACTCTAAATGTGATTCAACATWGAAACTTTAATCTAATAACATTGTGGCACTYTAGTTTTGACCACATAACTCTAAGAAACYRTAAAACYCCATAACTCGCTAATGCCATAAAYCCTCAACCCYATAACCYTGARAATCCGATGAAAACAGCGGAGAATCTTGATTGGAGAGTTAATAAGATTGTGATCTCGGAACCTTGTACTCGAGTATCATACATCCAGAACCGTATGATCCCACAACCTCATCATCCCATAACCCCGTAACCCCGTAACGTTTTCATTTTAAAGATCCAACTAAAAAAGTGGGAGCATAAGTAGAGAGATTCATGTCATTGTGACATTAGAATCTCAGAATCAAGCAATTTCTGATGCCAGCTTTTTAACAGCAAACCTTCTGACCATATAATTCTATAACTCTGAGGATTCAATGAAAAAAAGAAGAGGCTCTCTTTGGGGAATCGATTAGATGTTGTCCTTGGGACCTTGTTACCAAGTAAGCCTATAGCGCTTTAGACCGCAAAACTTTCTACAACATGTGAAGAATGTGAAGAATCTCAACAGAGAAATTCATGATTATGTTCTTGGAATCTTGAAATAGAGTAGCCCGAGATCCCTCAGGCCTTGAGCAGCAAACCTTCAGCCATATAATCCCGTGATTTTGGAAATTCAATAAAAGCAAATTGGGTAATTTCAATTGGGGATTCAATGAGAATGTAACTTCGTAAGTGGAGTATCTTTTCAGGTAATGTATGTTTAGGTTCCTTTTTTAGATCTCTTGCTTTTGCAAATCTTTTTATCTTCGAACGACTTATGTAACGGATTTCTTTTACGCTTTCTGCACTTTATCTCATGTTCCCTCTTCAACATCCAACAAAAGTCTGCCATCATATGCTCATCCCATCTTCCTTGATGTCGGCACTCCATTTCTTTAATATCTTGGTGGAATCTTTCGCCTTGTTCTTCACTGTAATCTCCAAGATTATCTGGGAAATGTTGGAGAAGTGATTTGAGAAAGTGCAATTTCAAATTCATCATGCATCCTAGTTGCCGGTATGTCTCTATCAATTCAGCGACTAATTCTTCGTAATTCTCACTTTTATGATTGCCTAAGAAATTTTCTATTACATTTTTAAAACTTTGCCATGCAGATCTCTCAATATTATTCATTTTTGTTACGAAAATTTCGTCTTTTATAAGTGTACGAATTTGTAGTCCGTCGAAAATCCCTTCTTTCAATTTGGCATCCGACACATTTCGGAATTTTCGCTGTAGAAGAGATTCGCTTTAAAAGAGGTTACGGGGTTACGGGTTTATTCAAATGAGCTGGGTAAGCAATACTGAGATCTAACAGTTTTTTGATGTTAAAAAAAAAAATTTGACGTGCTGGGACAAAATGGCGGTTAGATTCGTGTTTAGCGGCTCAAAATACAAGGGATGGTCAGTACTCCAGCACACGCCACTTTTTTGTTTGTGGGCCTGTGTAATTAATTCAAATAATGACTAATTCAATAATAATTAACATTTCAATATTAATTGATCTCGCCATAATATATGTATAGTATTCACGCACATAGAAATGACACAGCAAAATTTGCTGCAAAAATCAATATCACTTGACATATATAAATTAATAACGATTCACAGATAGTACATATGTACATGATTCAGTCTCGTGAGCGCATGAGTTCTACGCGATATTATTAGCAATTTTTAATCACTTATAAACTCACTTATTAATTCAAAAACTATTATAGCCTCGATATTTTTATAGATTTTTTTTGCTCTATTTTACCTCCCCAAAACAGATTGTTATAGTATTGGGCGATAGTTGTGAGACACCAGTGTATATATTGTATGTATAGTATATGTTGCGACCGTACTCGCGAGCACGGGCAAACTGCACTGTGCTTCCGCGACCTATTCCCGTGGTTCTCAACCACAATCGTAACACGGAAGTCCAATTAACTAATGTGTGCGAAATCTGTTAATGAATGGGCACCAGGTACGAGGGAGCGTACCACTCTTCTGGATATGGTCCAATTTTTTTTTGCGTACGTTTCCGCGCACGGGAAGTCGGCGGACGCCGGTGGCGCGAATAGCCGGCTGCTCTGCCTCGCAGGAGGCTCAGGGCGCGGTCCGTACGAGCGGAGGAAGGATGAGGGGTGAGAAAAGCTGACGCGAAAAGAAGAAAGGCACAATTAAGTAACGAGGTAATAATAGATATATTTACAATACATCAAGGTCGTCAAACAATCTCGGAGCGCTTCGTCGGACGATTATCTACAGTAATTATCGTTTCGCGATTCCCGAAATTCAAACTTCGGTCTTTTCAATTCTTAATATCTGCGGCCTCGAGTGCCGCCCCGATTCGACCACGCGAGTGTCGGAGATATAATATCCTCGGGATGTGGATCCCACACACTCGGTCTCATAATCAGACCGCGCCAGGCAGCTTATGCGAATATAAACGGGAGGATCGAACCTTCTTCAGCTCAACAGGCACAATTACGGGTCGTACAGTAACGGAAAATTACAATCAACAGCGAAAGAAAGACGAAATACAAAAGAGACGGCACGCGTAGACTCGGCTGCGGATGGGCGAGCTTGACTCCCGAAACTAACGCTAATTCCCCAAACGCGAAATACGTAAAAGATACCCCGTCGGGTGAATCACGCGACCGGGCGCGAGATCTCTACTTGCCATGTCCGTGGCCTCGATAATATGGACTCTTAAACGCAAAAGGTACGACTCATGATCCACCCGACGAAGTGCAATCGGTGGCCGCACATAGGTAGGTTCGCCTCACCGATGGTGTCCTCTAGCCGGCTCGGTTCCTCGATACTCAGTCAGGCTTCCTCGACTCACGGATCCTCGGCACGCTCGGCACTTTAGGATTGGATCCTTTGCTCTTCCGCACGGGCACACACTTTAGGCCGCCAGAGCCACAGCACGAGTGCCGGCCGATGTGCCCGCGGGAGACACGCAGGTATCGCCGCCCCCCTCTAAGGGGATGTCGTATCCTTCCCGCATTGGCCGGGCCCTTTCTCACGCGTTGTGGACTAATCGCACGTTGCCGCGGTCCTCGCGGGTCCCGTAATTCCGAGGCGCCAAATCTGAGTCTCGGCAGGAGCGTCTTGCGGTATTTGGCCGGGCCTCTTTCCGGCGTTCTCTTGGCCGCTACGGGGCCGTCACGGGCCTCAGTTCCTCCGGGCGGGATGACTTCGCTCCCCGGCGCCTCCTTTAATGCGCGATTCCTCCCCGGAACACTTTCGGCTATCTATCCGCCTCTCGGGATCCCTGCAAATGTACAGTGGCGGCAATTTCGAGCTCATACGAGAAATATCGTAATTAAAGAAAGCTACGACCTGCGTGTTCCCTCTCCCTCGGCGATCCGGGCCATCAGTTCTCAGATGGTTGGTCTGCTTCTCTTCTTAGTTCGGTGGAGGCGACGCAAAATACACGAAGAAGGAGTTCGGGCCACCAACTGTTTAAATCTAGACGCTTGGTAGAATTAGTTGGTAAAAGCAATACAAAATATAAGAAAACGGTAGCGCCCAGATCAGTAGCGCTCGCAATACGCTCGCCCGTCCCGGTGAGAGAGCAAAGAATCCGGAGTGCCTCGTTATTATTTCGCGAACTCCGTGTGACGGACGTCTTAAAAAAAAACGACACATCACAATGTATGTGTCGAAAAGTTATGTATATTTGATTGCATGTTATTTATACACATATATATACATTTATATATATAACAAAATTAGAATTATATGTAGTCTTGAAAACACATTCCTTTATGCATATATTATATTATATATTATATATTATGCACATATTTACATTAGTTGRCTAATATAAARGAAATYATGTCGATATKTGCTTGTAMTATTTTCAYRGACTAATTGTAAGTAAATATATATTTTAATAGTTTATATAACTGTTTCTTAAAAAAATAATTTATAAGTTTTTTGCGAATCTTCTATATAATATATTACATAAAAAATTTTGTCGAAATATACATTTTTTGAATGTTTGTTTTGTATTTATACATTTTATTCATCTATCTATACCTTCAAGAATATTTTAATACCAAACTGAATTCTAGAATTACAAATCGGCAGTTTACAAGTCCTACTTTTATATGATTAAAGTAAATTCTAAAATACTGTATACATAGCTATTATATATAGATATACATATAGAAAAACTGTTACTGAAGATATCTATACTAGTCTATTCTTTATCTATACGCATATTGTTAATTTATAGCGTTTCTATAAATTATAGATAAAATTATTTTACGTAAAGGCAGTTTCAAAGACCTTTTATCTATACCAGTCGATAGGCAGTTTTTGGGACTGTCCCGAAAACTGCCAAAAGTTCCGAAAACTGCCGCTACATATGTCAAAAGGTCCCGAAAACTGCCCTTTCATATACATATACATACATATTTGTTATTTAAATCGCGGATTCCTTCTTTATTACATACGTATACCTCTCGGATTCTGCAACAGTCTCAATTCACGGATCTTTCTCTTTTTCTTTTTCTTCCTTTCTGTTTCAATTATTAACTATCATCAATTATCCTCTCTATCTTCCCTTTGAGTTCACTAGCTCTGCTGCTCGCTCCTTATTCTCATTTCCCCAAAATTCATTGAAATTATCTTGATGTCAATAGCTTTGCTGTTGAATTCGATCCTGTATTCTTATTCCTCCCAAAGTTCATGGATAATATCTAATGAACTTAAACTTACTTCCAATATCAAGGGGTTAACCAATATGGCAAACCTCTTATCCCTTCTTCCACGCATCCACTCTACTTTCCTCCTTTGATAATACCTAGTACATTCACAAACATAATCCACCTCTTTTTCTTTCTCTTCACTCTTTCCTCCCAAAGAAAGCAGATATTTCAATGCGCGCTTATCCGTAGTGAGCGACCGACCATTGCCGAATCCGACCCGCAGCCGATAAGCAGCAAAACGTTTCCGGTGTCGGGGACGCAGGCTCGCGCGTCGACTTCTGGACGAGGCTTATGCCGAGTACCTCCGCGACCTAACGCCGCAAAATGATAGTAATTAGACTAACAGCTCTAACATAATAAGCGTGCCATCTCCTCCTCCTCAATTACTTTCTCCTTTCTTAAATCAAGTTCTTTCACCTCTACGTTCCCCTACACCCTCTTGGTAGAACCCGATTCCCCTCATTCCGCATTAACATCCAGAATATTCCCAGACTCTCCTCCTCCTTCTATGCGTTCCTTCTCTCCTCCCTCTTATTCTCCAATCTCCTCTCCTGAAAAGCCACCTTGCCTAATCTCCCACGCGAATTCCATGACTTCAAGTGTGGAGTTCATCGATGAAGTTCCCATCCCTCCTCCTCCTAGACATTACTACTATTATCCTGACCAATCCTTAGATAACTTGATCCTACAATTCCCGCAGCGCACCACTCCCCTTCCTCCCCGCTCTTACTTCATCGGGCACGACGATTTCGATCTGTTCGAAATCAGATCAACCATCTCGGGTCAAAATCCAGACTCTATCATTCCCGTCTTTCTTTCCACTTCCTCTTTTCCATATGATGTTCCTGTTCGCTCCTTCTACAATCTTTTCCCTCGACAGCTATCCGAGAAATAGAATAACCACATTTTACCCTCTCCGTACTCCTTCTCCAYTGTGACTCATATAAACTACACATATAATACACTGACACAATAATCTGTAAAAACTAAACTCCACTTATACTCTATTATACTCTTAGATATAGAATGAATATTTTTATGACTTATATATATGAGTATTTTTTTTATGATTGTACTTAACGTTTATAGAATTAAATRCTTTCGTTCTTTTGAATAGCTCTTCTTAATTTAAATACCCTCATACCATCTTGTTTCCCTCGAAAAGATCGCATGAGGTCCCTGATCATATGAATTCAGTTCCTTGACCTAAAATTTAAAGGACCAACGAACCCACTGTTCCAGACGGTGTCACAGCAACGATATGGTACGCTTACCCATATTTGGAACTTGAGACAAGTGTGTTCGACTCGCGGCTCACGCCATAACGCGTTGACCTGCGAGAGAGACATTTGAAACGTCTTTCCATATCCTGCCTATCACAAATTCCTTCTTCCCAAAATAAAGAAAATTAAAATCCTGGGGTCTGGACGTAAGGATTGAACAACACTTTGTCCTTCTCTAAAATCGATTTGTCTCACTTTTCGATCATAATGATTTTTTACCCGAGAAGATTGAAAATTTAAATATTGTCTAGCATTTTGATGTATAGTATTTAATTTTTCTCTTAAATCTTGAAATCAGCTCTCTTCAGATTTTTCCCTTTCGTCTGGAAAACTACCTTGCAACAAATCAAATGGTAAACGAAGATCTCGAGCAAAATACAATTCTGCAGGAGTAGCTCCTGTGGACTCGTGTTTAGACGTGCGACAGGCTAAAAGACACCTAGGAATCCATTCATCCCAATCTTTTTGATTTTCCGTAACATATTTGGATAAATAATTAAGGATTACGCTCAACCTGACCGTCAGATTGAGGGTGTAAAGGAGTTGTCCTTGTTTTTTTAATTCCAAGTAAACACATCAATTCTTGAAAAATTTTTGATTCAAAGTTCCTGCCTTGATCCGTGTGTAATTCAAGAGAAATACAATGACGAAAAATTACTTGATTAACAAAAATTTTAGCTATCGTCTTAGTTCTAGGATTCCTTAATGGAAAAGTCTCCATCCATTTTGTGAAACAGTCGACGACAACTAAAAGATATCGATTTCCAGAAGATGTGATGGGGAGAGGACTAAATATGTCCATCTGGACTCTTTCGAAAGGAGTGCCAACATTGTAAATTTACAAAGGTGACTTCACTTTTCCAGACGGTCCGTTTTTCACATTACAGATTTTACAAGTCCGACACCAATTTTCCACATCTTGTTTACAAGAAGTCCAATAAAAACGTTTACGGACCTTGTCCATGGTTTTGTTAATTCCAAAATGCCGCCCCCGACGACGAGTCATGAGCAGCGACTAAAATCTGATTTATTCTATTACAAGGTACGACAACTTGCAAAATTTCTGATTTTGAATTAGAAGATTCCTACTTTTTATAAAGGACACCGTTTCTCAGAAACAAAGCATCCCAGTAGGATAAATAAACTTTTTTCTGAAGAATCTAAAGAAGCAAGATCCTGAAAGAGTTTCCTGTTTAATTTTTTTCCTTTCAAGAAAACAGAAATCACTGAATCAGCTAATTGATCTCTACTCCAATCTTCAGAAATATCGTCCTCCAAAATAATGCGAGCCACTGTATTTTCCTGCGACGAAATTTTCTTAAATTCCACCTTAGCACAATAGTTAAAACTATCATCTAAACAAGGACGTCTCGACAACTCGTCGGCGTTATGATGTAATTCTCCTTTGCGATATATTATTTCGAATTCGTACTGTTGAAGTCTCTCTAACTAACGAGCTAGTTGCCCCTTTAATTCCTTAAATGACATTAATCATCGAAGGGATACATGATCGGTTCGTAGTAGAAACTTTCGTCCATATAAATAATGAAAGGATTTTATCGAGGAAACAACAGCCAATAATTCTCGTCGAGTTAAAGTTGCGTTCAGATTTATTTAATACTCGAGACTGAAATAGGCGATAACTTTTTCTTCTCCCTCTTGTTTTTGAGACAAAACCGCACCAAGTGATGAGATTCCATGATTAGACGCATCTGTGTCAAGAATAAATTCTCCTTCCTCTATAGGAAAAGAAAGTACTGGAGAAGAAATTAAACCTTGTTTGAGAATTACAAAAGCTTCTTGACAAGAATCGATCCAAATAAATTTAGTGTGGTTCTTTGTTAATTTAAACAAGGGTCTAGCCTGCGAAGAAAATCCTTTAACAAATAAATCTACGATAATAAGAACAAAATCCCAAGAAACTCCGCACCTGCTTCTTATTTTTTGGAACTAGCCAGCTCTCGATGACTGAAGTTTTCTCGGGAGCTGAATTCCTTTTTCTGAAATAATATGACCAAGATATTTAACTTTTCTGCTAAATAAAGAACATTTTTTGGGATTAATTTTAAGATTGGCCCCCCTAAGCCGAAGAAAAACCTCCCGTAAATTTTCCAACATCCCCATAAAGGTTTTACTGTAAACAATAACATCTAAATAAACTAAACAAATTTTATGCAAAACCCCGTGCAAAACTTTTTCCATCAAGCGTTCAAAAGTCGCTGGCTCATTACATAGACCAAAAGGCATTACTTTAAATTGCCACTCCCGATAGAAAATGCTGTTCTTTCTCTCTATCTTCAGGGCGAATCCCTATCTGTCATTCTTAAGATCAAAAGTGGTAAACCAGGAATTCCCAGCCAATTGATCCAAGATATCGTTTCTCGGATAGAGAATAACAATCCTTTTTAGTAATAGCATTCAACTTCCTATAATCTACACAGAACCTAAGCGACCCATCTTTTTTCCTAACCATGACGGCCGGCGAGAGCCATGAACTTTGTGATTCTTCGATAACTTCCTGACATTTCATATCATCTAAAATGGACTCTACTTCTCGTCGCAGAATAGGAATTCGCCTTGGGGCTTGTTTTATCGATCGTATATCCAAAACATTAATGGAATGTTCTAAAATTTTGCAATTTACTGCGGAAATGTTTTCAGAGAAGACGTCTTGAAATTCCGATAAAAACGATATAAAAGTATCCTTCTGTACAACTCCAAGTCCTTCCGAACTTCGCTGTAAAAGTTCATTAAGAAATGCGGGAATTTTTTCCTCGAAAATCACACGAGTACACTTCATTGTTTCTTTATTTGAAAAAACACCATTTTTTAATTCAGGCTCTAATATTTTGATCAAATTTACTCTCTTAAGAAAATCAATTCCTAGAATACAATCATCTAAGATTTCCGCAACAAAAAAAGGAAATTCCAAAGAAAATTTTCCTATAACAATTTCAGCAGACACCCTGAATTGAACAACAACTTTTTCTCGAATAGGGTACTTTGGGAAATTATTCCCCCAATGATAGACGTCCTTTCGAGAAATTTCCTACTTAAAATTGAAACATCGAATCCTGTGTCAACTTTAAAAAAACAAAATTTTCCATCCACAGTCCCTTTGAAAAAAGGATTCCCTTTTGCAACAGTTCTACCAATTCCGTAGGAATACTGTTCTATTTTATTTGGGGCACGCTTTCCAGCCGAACCTGCCCCTCTCAACTCGACCAGACCTAGTTTCCCCTTTCCTCGTTTTTCAAAGATGGACACTCGGATCGGAAGTGTTCAGTTGCCCCGCATTGCCAACATTCCTTGCTTCCATTCCCATGTAAGTTATGAAGATTTCCTTTTCTAATTTCTTTTCCTTCTCTTGTTCCTTTCTCTCCTGCTTTGTTAATGTTTTCCCGAACAAAATTATTTTTTTCCCTAAAACAACCTTCATTTCTGCGCAAAAAACTATTTTTTTTAATTACTTTTATTGCGACGCTTCTCTCTACCGCCACTTTTAAAGAATTTACTCCTTCAAGTTGTAGGGTGCGTTTAATAAAACCGTCCGTCAACGCGGAAATAAACTGTGCGCAAGCAATCTTTTCTCGTACCTCGAGGAAACATTCAGGATAAACCAAACGCACTTAACGCTGTAGATGAGCCTAAAGTAACAAAAACTTCACCAAACTTTTGTCTACGATTGGTGAATTGGAAATAATTGGACTGAGCTGAATGCTCTTTCCCGAATCGCAATTCAAGTTTTGATTTCAATTCCGTAAATGTGACCGAACCTATTTCTGCAATTCCATCTAAAACGAAACGCGTCCTTCCCTGCAAACACGCCGCGAGGGTCACAGTCTTAACCAAGTCGCTCCAATCATTCGCGTTCGCGATAAACTCAAATTGAGGAAGAAATTCTCGCARGGAGACATCATCGTCAAAAACATCCGGTTTAAGTTTATAACCTAAACCGGAACGCATAGTTCCCGAAAGAAGATCGTTTGTAGTAGAAATATTATTGGAGTGACTTAGCTGTAAAATTCTCTCGCGGAGGTTTCGGAGTTCCTCGTCTCGTGACTGCAGCATCGTAGCAAACTCCTCTTGCCGCTGCTGTTGCAAAATAYGTTCCTCTCTGATCTGCCGCAATTCCTCCATCGCCATGCGAAGAAGCATCTCCGGATCTGTCGCTTCAACGCCTTCCTTTGACCGCGTGCACATTCCTTTCTTCGACGAAGTCATTAAAGCTATGGCGTTCTCCAGTTTTATCCCGGACGAGCCCCCAAAATGTTACGTCCACGCCACACACGTTCGCTCACACTCAGCACAGACACTCCAACGCGGCTCTCGCATTAATAAAGACACAGATTAAAGAACACCAATTTATTCAACAAYTGATCAATTCAAACGTTATTATTAAAGAATAAACTGAGAACGAGAAAGCGCGCTCTTGACAACTCCAGAGCTCCAAACAAAACGTCATCCCTAGCAACCGCTCTTCTTCTTCGTGCTCCGCTGCAATATCATGCGGAACGTTTGGCGCGGCCACGGCCTGACACGGACGCAAAAATATTGTAAACTATCATTTCCGTTCCTTTAATAATTTACACATGAAATCATTTTCCTCACACAAGAAAAAATTTCTTTGGCTATTACACAGATTGAAATTGAACGAAGCCAATAAAATCAAACCGATTAAATTAAATTACTTTATTAATGGTCATTATCAACAATATAACAAGGTTATAAAACTACTTCCCAAAAATCCAGTCACACCCACAAATGAAGTTTTGATTAAAATTAACATCGAACCTTCAAATTTTCTTCACGACATCCAAGATCCTCTTAACGAATAATAAGTGGTTCATTAATTTATCAAATTCTTATATCTCTACATAAGTAACTAATTTTGTACAATTAGGAGACAGATTTAGTCTACCGATAAACTATAATAAAAAATTTGCCGTCTATGAAATTATTAAAAACGTTGAAAATAACAGCAAAAGTTTCCACATAGAGAATCAAATAAGAATTASAAACACCATCATCCCTCAGTTCCACAAACTCTTACATTTAAAAACTGCAAAAAATGCTGTGGCTGAAAAATTAATTTCTATGACTAATGACATAAAAAACTTTTGCCGAAGAAATCGTGATATCATCTTTACACGTGCAGATAAAGGTAACGTTACAGTTGCTCTTAGGAAAAGCACAAATTTAAGAAAAATGGAAGACGTATTAGATGATATAAACACACATGTTATTGTTTAAAAAATCCATCCATATCTATAGAAAAAAATTAAACAAAATGATTGAGAAATGGTATGAAAAAGATTATATTACTAACAAGTAACACTACCCAAGTGCCACTCACCGAATCAAATGAAACTTTGCATACAGGTAGAATATTGAAAAATATTAGACACGTATTTTTTAATACCTGCCCAAACTCATATTTAAGGGTAAAAACTACCCCTTGACGGTGTAATATGGGGTGGCAAACAAGTAACGGAGCGACGAAATATTTCCTCAAATATGATCTTTTTATAAATGTTAAGATTATACCTGAAGTAACTTTAAACGAGGAATCTAATGGTGACCTTGAATTTGACCTTGACAATGACCTTCAAGGTTATTTGAAGGTCAACTTAATTTTTTGAAGGGAAACCCTTTTTTTTCACTCTGGAAATTGAAAGAGCCAGATATTTTTGAATTCGATTATGAACTTAGGTCATAAATCAGACATAAATTTAAAGGTCATAGTAAGGTTACTTAAATCTAATCAAGATATGAGTACTAAAAACAAAAGCTGTTATGAAAATTTGTTATTTTCAAAAGTTATTTATTTTATAAGACGCACTAGATAGTGACCTAAATCTTGATCTTTACCGTGATCTTCATGAATACTTGATGTTATTCCGGTAAAAAATAGATTTACTTTCAGCGTTACCCAGGAACAACGACGTGGATGTAGTAAATTCTGTTCCCTTTGGGGTGCTAGATTAGCGTGAGTCCCCTTGCCTCTCACGTTTCGAGGTACTAGATTAGCGTGAGTCCCCTTGCCACTCACGTCTCCTAATACTCAATTAAGCAATCACTTAATGTTTATTGAACATGTTTTTTACGGTAGTGTGAAGGATTCTTATCAGTGACTGAAAAAAAGTGTTGCATACATAGAGGAATAGTGCATCAGGCGCATTTTGTTACTGCAATGGCATTACATATTTTACAGTGATCATCAACATTATTAAAACAGTATTCAATTGGAGTTGGAACTTTTTCTGGATTTTCTGTAATGTAACCATTTTTCCACCATGCATACTTAACATATTTACGAATTGCGGTGATGAAAATTGGTTGTGGATTAGTGATTGAGTTTTTAGAATATTGTTTCTTAAATGTAAATTAATATCGTAATTAATGCAAAATAACCAGATCTGAAAAACGTCTTAAAAAGTTTTTCCACGGTCTAAATCCGTATACATCTAGTGGCTAGGAGAATCCAGTGGCTCCAGCAAGTATAGTATATACTTTAACTTTTTTAGTCCCTTTGTTGGTATTAGTAAACATTTTTTCTTTCTGCCCGATCCAAGCACAACGTACTTTCATTTTCTGCAGTAAGTAAAACGATTTCTTCGAACCATTTTACAGTTAGTTTGGACGTTGATTTCCCAGAATTGGAAGCAAAAGCAACAATAATTTCAGTTTTATACATTGTTTTCTCTACAATCGGCCCAAACTGGCCATTAGTTTCTTGCAAAATTATCAGTAAAGGCGATTTTAGAACACCATCTGCAGAAATAGTAGGTCGCATTGTATAGCTATGAGTTAAAGAATTCAGAGATTGAGCAAGACATTTGGCGACTCCTTGATGGGAGCCACGGAAATTCGGGATCTTGTCGGGTTAGGACTTGGAAGCCCGAGGTCCGAGAAGGACACACCACGGGATTGAGTTATCACTTCGATTATAACACTCAATTATAATAGTTTATTTAACAATATATACAATATTCACTTTTACACTTGCTTCTTATTGATTTTTCCCTGCAGCGTTTCCGCTGAAACGCTCTGCCGTATCGCGTTACGCACCGCGATACTGACTTGCCTGACGTTCGGTCTCGGGTGTCGGCACGGCTTCTCACTTGAACTCGCGTACGCGCGAACTCTTTACCGGGACGGTTTTACGTGACGCGTGTTTCAGATCTTGTGACTGATTCTCGAGCTCTTATGGTCAGTCTCTTTTAACTTAATTAATGTGGGACACGATTCAGGGGCTATTGCCTAATGCTGATTCAGGAGTCCCGTGTCCCTAATTTGGGTGCAAGCTAAGAAGTTCGAGATCGAAGTTCTTAGCTTGCATTTTCGTAATTGTTAACCTAATTCTTAATTTCTTAATCTTTGAATTAGGTTTCCCTCTTCTTTCATAAGATTTCGCGGTTTCGCCATGCGTCACCGGTGCGTTCGCTGTTACCGCGCGCGTTTTGTTGTATCGGCGTTTCGTAAGTCGTTTCGCAGTCGTCATGCGATCTACTTTCATGAGTAATATCTTTTTAATACAATAATAATATATTAATAATATATTAATAATAGCTGGTTATAGCCGTTTGGGCTATAACATCCCTCCCCCCCGTTGTAAGAAGAAAACGGAGGTACGCAGTTTTCTTACATATAGTTTTATTTTACAATTATAACACAGACTCACAAAAAAAAAAAAATGTCCGGTTCCGTGATGCAGACCAACATATTCTTATGTATTTTGAGCCGCTGAATCCGAATCCGTCATAAAAAATGGGGGTCTCGCAGAGAATATTAAGGTTAACCTCAAAAAACCGTTAAAAACGACGTTTTTAGTGATAAAAGCTTTAAAAAGGAAGAAAATGGATTTTCTTTACATGAAAAGTAYCGTAATCTAAGGTATTTTGACCTGCGGAATCCACATTTATCATTAAAAAGAGATTTGACCAGAAAATTCTAGACATAACCTCCAAAAACTGCCAAAAACAACGATTTTTGCGATAAAATCTTGAAAAATGTGAAATTGCTCAATCTTAGGCAAAACCAAACAGAATTTCTTTGGTAAGTGCACAAACATATTTACATTTGATTCTTTTGAGATTCAAACAGCACGAATATCTATAACAATAGCAGGCTTAAGATAAATCAGAAGAAACTTTGGTGATTAAAATCCGGCAGGAAACTTCAAATGGAAATTCACAAGAATTAAATTGATTTACGCTTGCGCATACGTTTGTCATCGAACGATCTGTGTAACGGATTTCTACGTCGCTTTTTGTTATCAGGTCGTGCATCTCTCTTCAACATCCAGCAATAGTCCGCCATCATATCAAACCAAATTTATACAAGCTAGAAGAATGGAGGTTATTCATCGATTCATCCAAGCAAAGCCTAAAGGCAGTTCTTCTTCACAATACAAATAAGTATGCTTCGTTGCCTTTAGCTCATTCGACTGTACTCAAAGAAGAATACTCTAACATCGAAATGGTCTTGAACAAAATTAAATATAGTGAACACGAATGGTTAGTTTGTGGAGACTTGAAAATATTGTCTATGATACTAGGGCAACAATCAGGTTTCACCAAATTCCCATGCTATCTGTGCATGTTCGATAATCGGGATAGAGCGAACCACTATACCGTAAAAGTATGGTCACCAAGGACTTCCCTCACTCCTGATTCCAACAATGTCGTTAAGCGACCTCTTGTAGATCCTGCCAAAATTCTTCTACCTCCTCTGCATATCAAACTGGGATTAWTGAAACAATTTGTGAAAGCTCTTGATAAAGAAGGATCCTGCTTTAAATACTTAGAAAGCGTTTTTAAGAATATAACTTTATTTAAATTGAAGGAAGGTATCTTTGATGGACCTCAAATCCGCAAAATGTTTAGAGACGAAAAGTTTGTCAAAAGTATGAATGATACCGAGAAAGCAGCCTGGTTGAGCTTCAAAGATGTCGCAACGAAATTTTTAGGAAACAATAAGGATGGAAACTATAAGAGTATCGTTGAGAATAT
>JANQDE010000458.1:18461-35105 GCA_037157785.1 Cephalotes varians
AATAAATTAGTTTTTAAAAATTCTATTAATATAAATAGATAGAGAACGTTTTTCTATAAAATTTTTATATAAACTATTTTTTAATATCTCTAATCCTTTTCGAGATAAATTGAGAAAAGTGAAAAGCCGCTCTACATATGAGGGATGATTTCACACCCTCAAATCGTTTTTTGGCATGAACAAAAAATAGTTTTGTGTTACGGATGAACTACTTACATGCACAAAGTTTCAGAATTTTCTGAATTTCCGGGTTGCCTAACCTCCCTTGTTAGTCGAGTTCAATAAATCGGAGACTTAAGACAGTCTTGAAATAAAAAGTAAAGCATCTAGTTCTTAATATTCTTTATTAATAATTTTTTGTATTTATTATTTTTTTCACATTTTTAGAGGAAAGAGAAAACGAAAAAAATAGTCACTGTGGAATTATTAGAGATATATATGTACCTGTCATTAGGTAAATTAACCTGAAAATACAATTCACATTTAAACAACAAGAAATTATAATAAAATGCTTGTATAGTTCAATCCATTTTGTCCAAACATTTCTTGTTGAAATTCTGTAACTAGATTTTGTTTATACTTTCACACTTGATTGTAAGTAAAAAAAAATAGAAAAAAAAAAACAAAAAAAATAAAAAAAATAGAAAAATAAAAAATAGATAAGCTTAAGTTTTCCTTTTTTAAATATTATATGACAATAGTACACCAAGTTATAATGTCTTATTCATATTTTATATTTAGCTAGTAAAATTACCTTTTATTAGAGCTGGAGCTATTTTTGATAACTTTTTTCTTTTTTAAATTAATGACATCTATAATTATAAAATTAATACCTTTGGATAAATCTGTTATAATCACATAACCTGTTCTTGCACAAACATGTTTTCAGTAGCCAACATATGCATATACTTGTAAATATTAATTGTCATTGGTCAAATTTTTAAGAATCCCAAACATTTCCGAAGCCGCGTGCTTAATCATGAGCTTCGTTAAGACAATTTTAACCTTTAAAGTGCACACTTCATCAGAATTACGTACGGTGCACAGGGGGTATGTCATACCCCAGCCATATTAAACGTTTATTTCAGACGTTATAATTCGTTATTTTAACTTAAAAAAAAATTGTGTGTTTGAAAAATTTTGGGATATGTCATACCCCAAGTGCACTTTTAAGCTTAAACTTGAATTTTCAAAATCTATCTATGCATATAAGATGTTCTTAAGATGATTTTCAGCGTCAAGTCAATCTTGGCGAAGATCATCTCAAGACAGATTTCAAGCAACGTCTATGGATTCCGCCCTACGACTGGACTTTTGGCCAATTTGGGTTCAGTTCTCAACGACAATAAAGCGTGGTACTGTGACAGATTGTCGGATATCTACAGGCCATAAAGAAGAAGAAGAAGATCATGGCTGAATTTCGTAATATGCGCGCATTTTGTTACAGTATACGTGACATGACTTGTAGACAAAGCGCGCATATATTACGGAATCCAGCCCAAATCTCAGGATTGACTGCACCAATTTTATTCAAACTGGCCTTAATCGAAAGCTTGGGCGGAATCCCTTGGGAATCCAAAACGTCACGTGACCTCTCGCGATATATATAGCTAAGTCGGGGAAAAATAATACAATCCTTATGGGAAAAAATCTGTTTTGATTTTTTTTTACACTTTCAACGATTGAAATACGTTAAAAGTCCATAAAAAACTCATTTTCGAGGCGATAACCGTATGTATACTATTTTCTTTTTAATCGGAATCATCAGTTAAAGCTTGAAACATCATTTGGAAAGTATGGAGCACGGTTAATCTATACCAAGCTCTTGTTTGTTTACCTTTGACAGTTTAGTTCTTATGTGTAAGTTAAATAATAAATATGATTTATTGTGTAATATTTTTGTGAGTTTAATTTTATTCATGTTCATTAGCAATTGGTATGGATATTGACGAAAAAGGTATGAGGTTCTCACCACATAAAAATAATAGTAATAAAAGCTGTTGCGCTTTGGAATGCAAGAGTTATGCTAAAAAGAATACAACCATGCGTTTTCATATTCTATCAAAAGCTGGTAAAACGAAAATAGAAATTACGAATAAATTGAACAACAAAGAAATGATTGATAGAAGATTAGTTTGGAATAAACGTTTGAAAATTAGTAAAAATTTTAGCCAAGCTACGGTTTGTTCATTACACTTTACAAAGGAAGATTATTCTTTTTCTTGTAAGTGATTTTGAAATTCATGGTGAATTACATTAATGAATATTCATGTTATTCATTATTATTTATATTTATTAATATAATTCACCATGAATTTCAAAATCAATTAAATCACTTATCACTTATCACTTATTATATAGTCAATATCCATACCAATTGCTAATAAACATGAATAAAATTAAATTCACAATAGTATTACACAATAAATTATATTTATTATTTAACTTACACATAAGAGCTAAACTGCCAAAGGTAAACAAACAAGTGCTTGGTATAGGTTAACCGTGCTCCATACTTTCCAAATGATGTTTCAAACTTTAACTGATGATTCCGATTAAAAAGAAAATAGTATATATACGGTTATCGCCTCGAAAATGAGTTTTTAATGGACTTTCAACGTATTTCAATAAAAAAAAAAAATCAAAACAGATTTTTTCCCATAAGGATTGTATTATTTTTCCCCGACTTGGCTATATATATCGCGAGGGTGGGCTCCGATAGCCCACGTCGCCGATTGGCTAATTTAAAATAAAATTTTCTGATTGGTGGTCCAGTGGAAAAACTCTAAGCACCGGGCGATATGTGTGGACGTGTGCTATCGGGACGTGTGCTAACGGGACCCTCCCATATCGCGAGAGGTCACGTGACGTTTTGGATTCCCAATAGACGTTGCTCGAGTTTCAAGATAGGCTTAAGCTAGTGCTCAAGACCGCAATTGATTCATAGATATTGCTTAGGGAGGGTCCCGTTAGCACACATCCCGATAGCACACGTCCACACACATCGCCCGGTGCTTAGAGTTTTTGGACCACCAATCAGAAAATTTTATTTTAAATTAGCCAATCGGCGACGTGAGCTATCGGAGCCCAACCATTGCTTAAGACCGAATCTAAGACAAGAACTTGAAATGCTTAACTAAGCAAATCTCATTCCATAGTGAAATTTTAAGTACGACTCAAGATTATTAGATGCACAATTATTGCTTAAGCCAGATCTTGAGCTAGTCATAAGTCGATATTCATAATTAGTTCTTATTTCAAGACTGTCTCAAATAATGTCTTAAGATGCTGATATGGCTCTGTGATTGGCTCGTGACATCTTAAGACTATGCTTAAGACGATTTTAAATATAAGAACGGACTATGAATACCGGCCTTTAGTCGAGTCCAGTAAATCAGAGACTTAAGACAGTCTTGAAATAAAAAGTAAAGCAACTAAAGCCAGCGGCACACGATGCTTGTTTTCCTGCTAGATTGCTTGCATTTTAGTAAATTACTAGAAATTCTGCCTTCTGTTTGTTGTGCAATTTTAGTAATTTACTAAAACGCAAGCAATCCAGCAGGAAAACAAGCATCGTGTGCCGCTGGCTTAATTCTTAGTATTCTTTTTATTAATAATTTTTTTCTATTTATTATTTTTTCCTATTTTTAGAGGAAAGAGAAAACGAAAAAACATAGTCACTGTGGAATTATTACAAATATTTGTATACTTGTCATCGGGTAAATTAACCTGAAAATACGATTCACATTTAAACAACAAGAAATTATAATAAAATACTTGTATAGTTCAATCTACTTTGTCCAAACACATTTCTTGTTGAAATTCTGTAACTAGACATTTTGTTTATATTTTCACACTTGATCGTAAGTATTTTCAAGTTAATTGTATTATTATATACAATATAATTATATAATATAACTTTTAAGATGAATATATTTTTATCCATGATACTATTAATAATTATTTATTAAGTACTTATTAAGTATTTATTAAGTATTTATTAAGTTTTTATTAAGTATTTATTAAATATTTATTTAATATTTATTAAGTATTTATTATTTATTAAGAATTTTTTCATATTTTATATTTGGCTAGTAAAATTGCCTTTTATTAAAGCTGAAACTATTTTTGATGACTTTTTTTCTTTTTTAAATTAATGCAAACATCTATAATTATAAATTTAATGCCTCTGGATAAATCTGTTATAATCACATAATCTGTTCTTGCACGAGCATGTTTTCAGTAGCGACATATGCATATACTTGTAAATCTTAATTGTCATTGGTTAAATTTTTAAGAATCCCGAACATTTCCGAAGCCGCGTGAACTTCGTTAAGACAATCTTAAGCTTAAACTTGAATTTTCAAGATGTATCTATGCATATAAGATGTTCTTAAGATAGTTTTCAGCGTCAAGTCAATCTTGGCGAAAACTATCTCAAGACAGATTTCAAGCAACGTCTATGGATTCCCTTGTATTTACATTATGTAATAAAAGTGTAGTTAAATTTTTTGGGTGGGTCCAATAGCCCACGTCTCCGATTGGCTAATTTAAAATAAAATTTTCTGATTGGTGGTCCAGTGGAAAAACTCTAAGCACCGGGCGATGTGTGTGGACGTGTGCTATCGGGACGAGTGCTAACGGGACCCTCCCAATTTTTTTATTACGGCTTTAGTTTCTGAGATATCTTAATCGAAATTTGTTTAAACATAAAATGAGACGTGAATTCCGGAAAAGCTTTTTGGTGGTCACAGCTTTTGCATATAAGGAAAATTCTTGTTGCTTTTTTTATTTTTTTTTACTTGGCGTCGCGACGCTACAGCTTGATAATAATACTTGATAATAATAAATCATAAAATTAATATTATATTATAGGCTAACTGTTCAAGTTTTGTTAATCACGCAACATTCATACGACAATCAGTTTTTAATAGTATTTTGTCGGTACAGCGATTTCACGTGATGTGTTTCTATTGAAAGAAAATTGTATTTCGCGCTTATCTCCAGAATCGAATTGTATCGATAATCGACACGTGAGAGCTCACGGCAAACTTCTGCTTACTCGGTCATATGATTTTCTGAAAAGGGCGAGCCTCCGAGTTGCGAGTTAAACATATCAGGCTTTTACGTGAACGTATTTGAGGAAATTTTCGTCGCGAAATGAAAGGGTGCATATTCAACATCGATGGTGGCTACCTGGAGGGTTTGTGTCGTGGTTTTAAATGTGGTATACTTCAACAAAGCGACTACTTGAACTTAGTCCAATGCGAAACACTCGAAGGTATTCGATTCATTTAACAAATGTAATTTTTCCAAAATGTTTTAAACGCACGTTTAATTAAAAAGATATTTCATGTTTTTGCAATGTGTAATTTTTACTTTAGAAGAAAATATAGCTTTAAGGACACATTCAAAAAGTAACAAATCTTTATTTAACACATAAAAATTCAAAGTTTTGACTCTATTTAAATTGTAAATTTATTCTTCCTTCTTGTTAAAACTAATCGATTGTCTATAGATTTGAAGCTACATTTGGCTGGTACAGATTACGGTAGCTTTTTGGCCAACGAACCATCTCCGCTTTCCGTTAGTGTGATCGATGACAAGTTGAGGGAGAAGCTAGTTGTGGAGTTTCAGCATATGCGCAATCATTCCGTCGAGCCTTTGTCTCAATTTTTGGATTTCATCACTTACAGTTATATGATCGATAATATAATTTTGTTGATTACTGGTACTTTGCATCAACGGCCTATTTCAGAATTGATTCCAAAGTGTCACCCACTTGGCAGCTTTGAGCAAATGGAAGCGATTCATGTTGCTGCTACACCTGCCGAGTTGTACAATGCTGTACTGGTAGATACACCGTTAGGTATGATTGGAATTATATTTCTCTTTGTATTGTTTCTTATCTTAGCATATTGCAATATAGTTACTTTTCTAAACTATGTGACAATTATCTTTTTATAGCACCTTTCTTTGTGGATTGCATTTCTGAGCAGGATTTAGATGAAATGAATATTGAGATAATAAGAAATACACTTTATAAAGCATACTTGGAAGCATTTTATAAATTTTGCAAAGAACTTGGTGGTACAACTGCAGATACTATGTGTGAAATACTTGCCGTAAGATATTTTGTTCCAATAAAATAATGAGAATATTCTTTATAAAATTATTAATACCGTTTTTATATTAAAGTTTGAGGCAGATAGAAGAGCAATCATTATAACCATCAATTCATTTGGAACTGAATTGGGTAAAGATGATCGTGCAAAATTATATCCACGTTGCGGACGTTTGAATCCAGATGGACTGGCAGCTTTAGCAAGAGCTGATGATTATGAACAAGTAAAAGCTGTAGCGGAGTATTATGCTGTGAGTAAATTTTAAATAGTTCAATTGGAGCTATTAGAGTTATACAATTGCATTAGCATTTTAGTTTTTTTTTTTATTTTACTTTCTAGTACTTTATGCTTTTTATTACTTGATGTTTCTGTATATACATAGATATGTATGATATATATATATATATATATATATATATATATATATATATATATATATATATATGTTGTGTGTGTATTATAATTGTAATATTTATCAATATTTAAACAGGAATATAGCGCCTTATTTGAAGGTGCAGGTAATAATCCTGGTGATAAGACTTTGGAAGACAAATTTTTTGAACATGAGGCAAGTACATTTGTTGTGATATAAAAAAATAATAAGCATACAAAGATTAATAATTTATATATTATATTATCTACAATATATTAAATAAAATTCTTTAATTTTTGATATGCATAGGTTCGCTTAAATGTCCATGCATTTCTTCAACAATTTCATTTTGGAGTATTCTATAGCTACTTAAAGTTGAAGGAGCAAGAATGTCGTAATATTGTGTGGATCGCGGAATGCGTCGCTCAAAAGCATCGAGCTAAAATAGATAATTATATCCCTATATTTTAATTCTGCATATTAAATTGATTATATCAATCATTTATATTTACTTTTCCAATGTAATCTAATTTTCTCTCGCATAATGCAAAATTATGCAATAGTAATTATCAGAAAAGCTCTTAGAAAAAGCTCTTATTTGTAGAGTATTACCATAAAAATTCATTTTAGAAAATGAAGTAGGTATGTGCAAGTATATATATCTATATATTATCAAATATTGATAATATGCATATATGTGTTAAGAATTCTTATTTAGAACTGTTATTATAAGATTTTAAATGGAATAGCAAAATCTATATATGTACATAATATATCTTATTGTAATCTTCAATGTAAATCATTTTCACATATTATAATTATTAACTCAAAAATTAGATATATATATATATATATAATAAAATAAAAATATATTACATTCCATATGATTGATAACACAATCAATAATGCTAAAAATTTATATACGATATGTATCAACATAATTTACTATCTTTTATGATAAATATTAATGATAGAAAAGAAAATAATTAATTGATTAATAACAGCTTTTTTATCAAAGTTAATGTAATTCTAGTAACAGGATTAATTATTTACATACTTTTGAAAATAGACATTTCTATCATTATAAAGGATCATTATTTATCACTGTATTGTATTTACCAACAAATTTATTTATCAGGTTATATTTATATTCATTGTTTGTATCTTATTTCTTTCTCTCTCAAACACATTTCTTATGTTACATATTTTGAAATATAACAGTTGATCTTTTCAACGATTGAAGAGATATAATATTTTTCTATTTGTTTCTCAGAATTTTTCTCTTGGAGAAAATTGCAATAGATCATCTCTTACCATCAAGACATATAATTTCAATTTTATTGTATAAAAAAAGAACAAAGTACAAACTTATCTCCTACAAATGGGTTTATTGTCATACTGCACTTGATCTTCATTTGTCTCTCTGCTTCTATTGGACTGTATTTCTTTATTGACTGAATTTACATTGATCACTTGTGAAGATGGAAGGATGTTGTTTACAAGTTTCATTGTAGGTGAAGGAGGAGCAGACATGGGCATTGTATTAATGTTATTTGTTAAGTTTGGTAGTTGATAAGTTGCTAAACTTTTCAAACCAATTACTTCAGGATTCTCTTTCCAAAAACGATCACTAATAATATCATCTATTAAAGGAATTACAGCAGATTTTAATCTTCCTGTACCATCGGGTACCAATTTCCGAATAAGCGTTGTACCCTTTCGAAACAGTGGCGGTTCATTATTATAGTTTATACCAAATTCTTGGAAAAGCAATTCGTTCTTATGCGATGCCAGAGTGCCTCTAAGTTTTTCTTCTGCCTATAATATAAATAAATAAAAGTTAAACAAAATTAATAATAGAATCTCTCTCTCAAATTTGATTCTTATTAATTTGAGTCTACTATTTGTCATAATTCTATCGCATATTTTTATAGATGATCAAACATAATTTGCTATTATATGCAATTATATAGAGCTCAGTCTATCTTGTTAAATATCTTAATACTTTATACTTTAAAAAAATAAATTTCGAATATATTTGCAATATCTTAAGAGAGAGACTGATAATTAAGTTCTAAACAAAATTTATTTAAAATTTGTTTTCAGAAATTACTGAAAAATAAAGTTTATTTTCTATTATTTATCAATTTAAAAGTACTCTCTATCATTGTAACAATAAGATATACAATAATAATAAACATATGACAATTAAACTACAATTAATAAATTATATATATAAAAGAACACTCTAGATCTATATATACATTTTACATATCAATAATATGATATATCAAAACATTTAAAAAATAAGAACTGATTGGTCACTTAAAAAAATTATAACATTAAGATGAAGAATAAGCATGTATCTCCCTTCTTTACTTTTCTACATAGTCATCATTTTTTTCCACATTTCATTTCAGTATCAATTTTTTCATGCTTTTTCCATAGAAATTTATTGCCTGAAATTTATTCTGCTGCTTC
Source organism: Cephalotes varians (assembly GCA_037157785.1). NCBI lineage: Eukaryota > Metazoa > Arthropoda > Insecta > Hymenoptera > Formicidae > Cephalotes > Cephalotes varians. The sequence goes on from JANQDE010000458.1 coordinate 27,441, forward strand.
TTAGGGAGGTAAGACTAAAAAACCAAAATACTTAAATCCATTTAAAAATTACATGACATATTATTTAAATTAAAGCAAAACTAATATTACATTAAAATTTGAAACTGTATAATTTAAAAAAAAAAAAGTTAGAGTTTTATGCATAGTATTTTATGCAGATAAATTAAAGGACTGATATATTACATTATATATTATTTTTACTGCTTTACTCTACATACAAATTATATAAATATTTAGAGCAAACTTTTCTTTACGTTTTTGCAAACAATGAACTCTATTTACCATATAATTTTTATATATAATCAAAAAATTGTTAAAAATATGCCTATTTATTTGCAATTCAATAAAGATTATTAATTTCATTTTCAGAAAGCAACATTGCAAAGTGTTCAACAATTATTGAATATAAAACATTAAATTATTTGTATTTTCTAATAATAGAATATTAATATTCATATTCAAAATTAAAAATTAGCGCTTAATGTTTTTTTTAAATTAATATTTTAATAAATTATAAAATAATTTTTTTTATTATTAAAAGATTTTCATATACTAGGTTGATATTGCTAATGCATAACTAGGTATACTTTCACCTATTCCTGCAATCGATCTACTTCCTTAAAATGGAAAAAACAATATTAGGACGTTAATGTTAGAAATTATTCTCCCTCTGACTATGTGTGCCATATATCACTCACAAATAATTCAACAATTGGAGGAAATGAAAACTTTTTGAATACCTTCCATATAGTTCAGAGCTTGAAGAGCATATATCCTCAAATTTTCCTTTATCTCAAGAAATACCTTTGGTCCTCAATGATTTGAAAAAAGTGAGAAGTTGAAAACAGCAATGCTGAACTCTCAGGCAGCATGTTTCTATGTAGAGAACATAAAAAGGCTAACACTTTAATACAAAAAAAGTACTTAGAAAGAAATGTAATTATGTAGAAAAGTAAAGTAGATATATAGATGTTTCTATCAGTAACAAAACTTTTTACCATTTTAATTAATTTCTTTTTAATGAGCAAATGCTCCCTCTCCTTATGTTTGAGATACACCTTATACATTTAAAAATCCTAGATTCCTCATTTATGTTTACCTGACTTGGATTTAATTTCCCTTTCAAAATAAGATTCCAAAAACAAGTATTGTATAAATTATTGATATGTACATCAGCCTGTCGCCAAGCTAGATAATCCCTTAAATTCTTATCTGTTGGATATAATATAACACGAGCATCAAACGAAGGTGGATAATACAATTCTTTGCCTCTGAAGAAACATGGCCAGTGATAAACATATGCCGAAGCAAATAATGAATTTATGTTAGACAATAATTTTGATGCTGAAACAAATATAAAGACATTAGTATAACAAAATATTCTCACAAATGTATAGTTACTCAATAATCAGTCAAAATAAAATTTCAATTATGTCTGTGCACTATGTTTTCATATCTTAGTTTAGGAAAAAGAATGTCAAATCGAAAATCAATTTCAAACAAATTGTAGAATTCAATTAATGATTTACAAAAGAATAGTTAATTCATAATTCAATTTTATTATACTATTTTATTCAATGATACATTAAATTGATTATAGCATCTTAAGATATTATTTAAGATAGTTTTGAAATAAAAACCGACTGTGAATTTCCTGGCTTGAATGATTTGAATTTTTCATAATTTCTGACTTATTACAATTCTCTTTCTAGCTATATTTTTTCTTTTTGAAGCAGGATATATAATGCTTAAAATCTAATATTACATCTCCTTAGAGAATATGAAATTTCTGTCCAATGTGTATGTCTAAGGAGACAACAATATTCTCAATTATATAAAAATATTCCATATTTTTTGTTTTAAAATTATTTTATTCTAAGAAATTTAGTTGACATATTTAAAGCTTCTTAAAAAAGTACATGTATTTGCAAAATTTTGAGAATATGCAAAACAAAAGTTTTTTATAAAATGTACTATGTTTCATAATAGTAAGAAAAGAATGAATATATCATCTCAAATAATATTTCACCGCAATTTACAATTAAAATAATTTTTTTATTAGCAAGTTTTAAAAGAGCCATCATTTATGCGTATGAAAAATAATTTCTAATATTAAATATAATATTGAATAATAAATTTATTCAATCAATTATATTCAATTATAATATTGATATAATATTTAATATTTAATAATCATATCAACATAAAACAATAAATTTGACATTGACATGGCTTTCCTTAAAATCTTTAAAAAAACTCTTGATTTTTTTTTTAGAATACATAATGCACGAAAATATTATTAAAATAAATGCCTTTAAAATACAATTATGCATTTGTGATATCTCAAAATTGACAATTAGACAAGTCCTATAAACATATATTTTACATGATAAACAACTTTAGTATAGTTAAGAAATGAATATCTTTATTATAGTTATACTCTATCATAATTGAGAAAAAAGTATTTTTAAAATGCAATGATTCATTGTGAAATATTATTTATATTTATTGATAATAATCAATCACATGACCTGATATCCTAATATTTTGCATTCAATTTCAATAAAAATTCAAAATTATTTTAAAGTCATATTGTTAAAAGACGAAAAATATACTTAAAATATTGTCAAAAGAAGAACTACATACTTAAAATTTTATTTAATTGTCAACAAGAGAAACATCATAAAAGAAAACTCTAAAAAGAATGATCTTGGAAAAGAATTTTTTTTTGTTCTTGTCTTCCTAAATTATTTAAATTTTGTTTAAAACATATTTTTATTGTTGCAGTTAATTTGCTGTTACAACTGACAGAGATAATTAGATGTCCTCTTACTATTGAGATATGTTATAACATAAGATTTTCTAGTAAGTCATTTTTCATATAAATTATTTTAACAACTTAAAATGTCTCTCTTTCTCTCTCTTACTTTTTTTAACAGACATTGAGAAAAACTATCCTTTGCTTCCGAAGTTTCCAATATTTGTCATAAAAAATTTTTTAAATTAAATTACAAATATAAATAAATTTTGAAATAAAAACTTTCAAAAGTAAAACAAATAATAAAAGCTATTTATTTACTTTCAAATTTTTTTTAAATTTTCATGCTAAATTACTTATAATTAATAAAAATTACTAACTTCAAATATTTTATGCTAAATTATTTATAATTTGAAAACTATTAACTTCACAAAATTTTTCTTAAATTTTTTTTAAAGAAAAAGTAATTTTAGTTTATGACCATAATCATAAGCATAAAAAATAGCTTGATTATTATTCTAAACGATTAAATTTAAATCTTTTTAAGTTTTTCAACTTACTAGTTGAAATTATAGCAGAAAATTTGATAAAAACTAATAAATAGAATTTAAGGATTTGATGGGGAAGAGGAATATATAAGATGATCTACAAGATTCAAAATATATGGCAGAAATATGTCGATTCAATTAGAATAGTAAACAATTTAAATACTTTAAAATTAATTAATAGTATAAATAAATAGTATTTAATAATTTATGGTATTTAATAATTGGTTAAAATATAAGATAATGTATAATAATAATTAATTAAAAAATTCAAAATTAATTACTAATATTACAGTATCAAAATCAACAAATCAGAATACAAAATTCTAAACTAGAGAATAATCATGTGCTTAAGATTATAAAAGATTAAACATTAATCCGCTTGTAATAGCATGCAATCAAAAACAAATTAATTCCATCATTCTAGATCGGACAAAGGTTATATTATCGAGACGCATGACAAGTACCTCTGCGTTTATAAAGCTGCGTATCTTTCCGAAAGACGAACGAGTATTCATCGCTCTGACCGAAGCCCAATATAATCTCCTTAAAATCTTCCATAACAGTGATAGCAGCGCGATTCATCAATTCGAGAGCGGTCGCGTCGTTCGGCTTAACGAATTGATGCGTGTCGCAGAATCTCGAGAAATTCCTGCCGTCTATTCTAATCACGATCCAACAGTTTGGCAAGCAATTGTCGTCCCGTTCGAACTCCTTCACATACTCGAACTTGCTCTTGGCCATCGCTGTTAGGCATAAATATCGGCGCGTGACCACTTGTTTGGCCCGGCTGATGATTCTTGAGAGAACAATCTTCATCCAGGCGTACTGTCAGAATACCACGCTTCGGAACACGCCGCGTAGAGAGACAAACGGATATAACTGAAATCGCTAAATCGTCATTCAACCGGAAATCATTTCCGGAGCTACGGAGAATTGTGTGCGAAACAAAGGCGACTTTCGTCTATCAGCAAATTACAAATCACGGCTATCATATGTATCAAGAAGGGCCATGACTGTTTGTAGATTTTTTTGGGGTAATTATGGAGATTAGTGTCACCGGCACAAATATCGACGAAATTATGCTCAATCGACGCGTTTTTGCACGAAACGAAAGAATCTGGCAGAAAAAAGCGTCGCTCTGTCCCGCGAAGCGAGACATTGATCGTTAAAGTTTGTCACTTTTGAGGTTATGAAATCTGTCATATCGGTTGCGTTCAGTAGAGAGAGCAGCCTAGTAAGCACTTTGTGCTGATTGGACTACACTTTTAGATCTAAATTGAGATAGGAATATTCCTGTACATCTAAAAATATAATCCAATCAGCACAAAGCGCTTATTAAGCTGATTTCTCTGCTGAACTCACTGAAATATAATAATACTGGAACGAGCGCGACCGTATGAAGAAGTGTGATCCGAGAGAGAGCATCCAAGGTGGTATCTTTAGCCTTCTCTAAGCTATACTACGCATGTGTGGTAAACGATAGTGGGGATTGTACAGTCTCGTTTATAAAAGATGTTTACGTGTCACTGAAATATAATGATACTGGAACGAGCGCGACTTTGTCATTTCACGACACTAGCGCCCGCGCACGTTCCAGTATTATTATATTTCAGTGGCTGAACTACAATTTATACAGTTACATCATTCCCAACTCCGAGAGCGAAATCCATAGACGCTRCTTGAAATCTGTCTTGAGATGGTCTTCGCCAAGATTGACTTGACGCTGAAAACCATCTTAAGAACATCTTATATGCATAGATACATCTTGAAAATTCAAGTTTAAGCTTAAGATTGTCTTAACGAAGCTCATGATTAAGCACGCGGCTTCGGAAATGTTCGGGATTCTTAAAAATTTGACCAATGACAATTAAGATTTACAAGTATATGCATATGTCGGCTACCGAAAACATGCTCGTGCAAGAACAGGTTATGTAATTATAACAGATTTATCCAGARGCATTAAATTTATAATTATAGATGTCATCAATTTAAAAAAGAAAAAAGTTATCAAAAATAGCTCCAGTTCTAATAAAAGGCTCTAATAATTTTACTAGCTAAATATAAAATATGAATAAGAAAAATAAGAAAAATATTTATTTTTCATTAAAACAACAATTGTACGTTATAATCACAGACAAATTGTTTTACTATACAATATTTCAATATGATTCAATATATTTCGCGTGTCTTTTTTGCTCTTGAAAATACCTATTGATGAATTTCAAAGTATAAAATAATCTCACTCTAGCAAATAATGTAATTAAATAAATATAAGAAAAATTATTACAAGGGTGCTCAAAATGAACTTGTTTAAATAATTCGACGTAAGAGCTAATGGCATTTATTCGCGGAAGTAAGTCGTAAAAATTTTCAAAGAATAAATTTTCTAAATCTTTTACATGAATAACAAATTCGTTTGGAGCCATACACAAATTACCGAAAGAATTATCTTGTGAGCTATTGTGGCTCTGTAATATGAATAAATTATGTTTTGATTGAGTTGGTTGAGAAAGTTCCAGATTTAGAATAATCCTCACAAATATCACAATAATGTATTTTTAAGCACTTTTTTAATAAGTACCCACAAACAAATGTAAACACGTTTTCCTCAATGATTTTGGAAATTTCTGTCTCTTGTATATCATTAAAAAGTACTTCTTGCAAGAAATTACTTTGATTCTGATTGTCGAGAAAGCTCATGGTGGGAATAATAACACTTTCTATGTTTGAAAAGAAAATATAATGAATGTAATTGACTTTTCGTTAATTTAATGTCACCTATATTTCTATTAGCTAAACCTAATGTACACTTACTTAAAACTCTTTTTTTTCAATACGCGTGATCTTTTTCCTCAGAGCATCCAATTGTTTACGCAACTTAATTTTTCTTGGTGTGTTACTCGATAAGCTACTATCAGTTTGAGTTGCTTTATGGAACTTCAAATTAAGAATATTCTTGTCGTTCCTCGATTCTGCAACAAAATTTGAGTTGAAACGTTTGTAACAAATAAAAACAAAATTTTATTTTGTTTAAATGGTAAAATTACTAGTACTATCAACTTAATTTTCATATTAAAACTAAAAAGTAATAAATAAATACCTTCATGTTATGAAATAACAAACGATCACTGTTAGCTGGAAATTTGTGACAATTTGTGTTTATCTGAATTTCTTCGTGTGGTGGTAAACCAGAATCTAGATTGGTACTTTGCTGAGATATATCAAAATTTGAGAAACTGTCGTTGATAGAATTGGATGGATCAAGTACATTAATATCCATGCTACCTAAAAGTCAATAAAGCCTTAATTTTGTTTCGATTTAACAGAAATTTATACGACATTCATGAAATAAGAGAGTAAAGTGTATGACAATATTTTTAAAAGACTTATTTTTATAGATAAAATATGTAAATATTGATAAAAGTATGTTTACGCTCATTCAATTTCATCAAAAAAACATTCAAAATAATTATTTTATACAATGAGTCATGAAGAAATCTTGCTTTTTTGGTGAACTGATAAAATATCTTAATTATCCAGCACATAATTGAACTTTTGAAGTACGTAAAGTAAAACATTACCTTCATTGGGAAATAATGTGTCCGAAGGGGTTGAAACAGCAAACTGTGTTTCGTCACTTGTATGGGATTCACTTTCATTATCCTTGTATTCTCTTGGACAAGCATGAGTGTGTAAACGATTCTTCAAATCATTCAAAAACTGATTATTTTCAAAGTGGATCTGGCAAATTCTGTAATTATTATGTAAATATTCACTCTGTTTATTTAGCAATTCTTCACGACCACAAGCAGTCACCCATGCCGCACATCTATTATTTATGAAAAAAAAATGAGCAAAAAAATTTTAAAACATTGAAAATTAATGATCAATAATATCACTATCAATAATATCATTAACCTTTCAGCTTCCTTCGAAAACCGAAAAAAGCTTGTATTTTTTTAACTCCCTGGTATTGTTGTGACAATTTTTATACGCACAATAAAAATCCCCCCCTTTTTTTACCATTTTCAGCTCTTGACAAAGGAATAATTTTTGGTAAAAACACAATACGTATGATCGAAAACATTCACTACTGCTTGTTTACGTTTTCAACCCGCACAATCATATGGTCGGCCGCCATGTTGTTGGTAGTGTTAACCGACACATGCGCATAGAGTTGTAAGTCTGCTCCGACTTTTTCGGAGTGAACTTCGGCTTTTGGCGTCCGTTACGCACTTTCACCTTTCCGAACACGGAACGCGAGAAACCACGATCCCGTTTTCGGAGCAAGGATAGAAAAGCTTCAATAGTACACTTCAACACGTGATTCACAGTAATAACTTTATTCGACTACTTTTT
>JANQDE010000458.1:42605-64270 GCA_037157785.1 Cephalotes varians
TTCCATATCATCATTATTTTGCATTAATTTTTCTGCCATTTCAACTCTGTATTTCATCACGCTTTTCCTTTCTAATTCCTTCACAACAGCTTGTCTAATAGGCTGTCTTAAATATCGCTTTCCACAACGACCTTCTTTTTCTCCTTCAATAAATTTACACTTTATTTCCGTAAGAAGCTCATTCAAGTGTATTATTAATAGCACATTTTATTAATGAGCCACATTTACACGTGCCATATGCATATCTTGATTCTCCACTGTTGATTAACTTGTGTCGTTTAAAATTAAATCCACATGACAGTTTTGCACTTTCCCAAATTTTTTCAGTAAATACTTGTTGCCACGTACCCGGTTGCAATATCGTATATTGTCGTGTTGAAGGAGGTCTACTTTTATCTTTACGTCTGTATGTTTTATGAATTATCATAGCGTTAAAATCAGATTTTGCCATGGTAATAGTAAACGTTAATACACCATCGGCATTATTTATGAGCATATCGGAATTATTTATGGAAATATATCGTGGAATCATTTACTGCTGATGTATTTATAGAATCAGTAACAATGCTCGATACATCTGGAATATGATGTTCGATATCTGGTTGATAAGAAAAGACAGAGGGACGGTCAATTAATTTATCTCTTATTTGATATTTATTGCATGAAACAAATGTGTACAAAGAAATTGGGGTCAACAGATTTTTTAATTCTTTTGCAATTGTAACCCAAATAGGATCGCGTTTCGAGATAATTTTTTAACCGTCCACTATCAAGCGGTCTTTATAATTCATTAATATAGCGATTACGGCATTTCTATCTATTTTTGCTAGTCTTCCACATGCAGCCATGATGATTAATTAATCCTTCGGCACAATTTGCAAAATATTTCACAATCACAAAGAAGCACAATAATAAAAAAAATGTCATGAACGAAAATAGGTCACGAACAAAACCGAAAATGAATCACGACCGAAAAAGAAAAATAGGTCACGAACGAGAAACGAAAATAAAAAAATAAAATACTACGACAGAATTGCACGAAGAAACCGCGAAAGAAGAATATCTAATTTCCACTGTAGTCGCGAAAGAAGAACGTCTAACNCGAAAAAGAAAAATAGGTCACGAACGAGAAACGAAAATAAAAAAATAAAATACTACGACAGAATTGCACGAAGAAACCGCGAAAGAAGAATATCTAATTTCCACTGTAGTCGCGAAAGAAGAACGTCTAACTTTCACTGTAGTCGCGCAATAACTGACTGAATAAACGTCGCATTAAGACGGATAACCGTCTATCGAAAAATTCCTAAAAACCAAAGCCAATAAGGTACGAGCTTACTAATACTTCAATCTTCACCGTCTATTGCTTTGAATCCAGACACCGCGGAACCGCGCGGTCGCGTCGACAAAGGTCCTGCCGCGAAGGCAGAAAAACTGTTAATTGTATATGACTATTCCAAAAGTAACTTAAATTTCAAAAAAACAAAACATTCGTTTATCATCGTCAGAGTTTGCGATCGACGGAGTTTGAATTCCGCTAGCACACCTATGCCCAAAGTTTTTCCATCGATCGAAAAATTTCTAAGCCTAAGAAACGAGGCAATCGGTGCGACGTCGACTCGATCGTAGAATCGATCGATCCATCATATCTTAAGTGGTCGCTCTTTGTCAGCGCTTTTGGAAAAACGCGCCTTGCCACCACGTCAAGGTGACGACCACATCGGCAAGGGAAATATGGTTGGCGATGTGGGCTATCGGTGCCCTCTAAATAAATATAAATATAAATATAAATAAATAAAATATATACACAAATACTATTATATACAAATGTTATACAAAAATATATTTACATATCGTAAATTTCGTAACTTATCGTAAATTATCGTTTGAGATATTTGGCCTTGAGTACACGCAATTCTTTTTTGAACTTGACTTTGAAGGCCACGTCAACGAGGCCTTTTGCTAGTTCCTCGGCCCTCTCCCATAACTGTTTGGATGTGTTGCTTCCAAACAGTTCGGGCCTATGTTGTAACAACGACCTCCAAAAGTACATATTGTCGACTTGGCCCGGTCCCAAAGCGTGCCTCATGATGGCTTCGTTGGAGTCTCTATTCCACGTCACCATCGTGGCTATCCTCAGCCTCTTTGCTGGAGGACGAGGAGGACGCGGAGGACGCGGAGGACGCGGAAGACGCGGAGGACGCGGATGACGCGTACATCTGCCCAATTTGACGCGCGTACATACCACTCTGGGCACGAGTTTTAACTTAATGTCATCGTCGATGTATATGTTTTCATTGACGGATCGAGGACGAGGCGGCAGCAGCAGCGAGTCTAATCTTTCGCAGACGACTGTAGGTACCATTTCCAATTTTTCATCGCTGTCTCTCGTCGCTGTTGGCGTCGCGATTGGTGCTGCTGCCTTACGACGTCGTTTTATTGGCCTACCACGTTTTCTTTTGGCAGACCGCGGCACGTACACCCTCGGATAAGCGGTCGTGTTTATGTTCTCTGTATCCGGAGGAGATGGTTGTCGCGGCTGCCTCGTCGTCGTCGTCGTTGTTGTTCTTGTTGTCGTCGCCATGATATCATCGTCGTTCTCGTCGTCGTGGTTGTCGTCGTCGTCGTCGTCGTCGTTGACGTGTGACGAGGATCTTTGGGCTTTTACCCGGTTCAATTCGTTTCTCATGTTGTCGGCGGTGAGGGCTCGCCCATCATGGTCTGTCACATTGCCGACCAACGACCACGTATCAAAGTGGACTGTCGAGTCTATCAATCTCATTGGAAAAAACTCGAACTTGTCCCCAATGAGATTGTAGAACGCTGTTGACGCCTCCTCCGTCATTCGGACGCATAGTCGCGCGATACTCGCGAAAGGCGTGGTAGCGTCTTTCACAATGGCATCGAACAAACGGTCGGCACTCATCCGTTTATTCGCGATGCGCATTGTGAAAGCGCCATGCGTCGCCTCGCATTCGCGTAATACGCGTTCGACGGTGAAGGCGTCCTCATAATGACTGTATAAGTCCACCGTTCGACGTTGCGTCGTGGCCGGTCGCGCGTCCGACTTACGTGTGATTTGATCGTACGCCCATGTGGCGTACACAGTCACTAGGAACGCTTTTCCTTTCTAATTCCTTCACAACAGCTTGTCTAATAGGCTGTCTTAAATATCGCTTTCCACAACGACCTTCTTTTTCTCCTTCAATAAATTTACACTTTATTTCCGTAAGAAGCTCATTCGTATTATTAATAGCACATTTTATTAATGTGCTATTAATGTGCTATTAACCTGGACGGTTCGTTTGTCGGGTCCAGCTCCTCCGGTTGGCGATGGCGGTATTGCCACCAGACGTGACACATGACGGACCATATATGTTGAACTATGGCCAGTTCGTTCGCCGGGAGTCTTGTCGTGAATAGAGGATAGTGGAAAGCATCCTCCAAATCGATCAAGACTCTCAGGCGAACGAACGGTCCATCAATGGCCCGTAATTCCGAGCCGTTGGTAAAGATGTGTCTGAGTATCGTGTAATTATACCGGGTCGAATTACCGTGTATAAAGTACATAACCCTAAACTCCGCTCTTATTATCTGGGAGGTGAGGGTGGGAGCGACCCAGGACATACCGTCCAAGAGGTCCCTGTCGAGAATTAGTTTTCGCAGAAACATGAGGTCCTTGCCGATGCACGCGTTGAAATGGCGTCGCCAGTTGCACAGGCGATGGAGAACATCGTGACAGAGGAAGTGTTTCGTCACAATGTTCAAATCCGTTTTGTCGAAGACCTTGTAGGCGTTCAACGCAGCCGATACGGATTCCTCCACTCTCAGTCGGTCGAAAGTGAGGACCTCCTCGATCCGAATGGTCTGGTTCCGCGTAACATAATTCGTGCAGTATTGGTACAGATCGCGGATATGCATCGCTTCGCTGCCGACGTTGGCTAACCTCCGGTTGGCGTTCGGGTAGCCTCTACAGATTGCGAAAGCCGGCAGGAAGCCGGAATCCGTCGCTCTCGCCATTTTTGCGGCTGCGTTGTACACCTGTACGTGCGTGATTATTCGGTCCTTGACGTCGGGCGAGGCGTAGCAGGACATGAAGCCCATGTCCTGACAGAAGCCGATTCGGTAGAATTGAAGTTTGCTACCAAACTTCACGGCTCCTGTCAGGAATGTGCGCAACTCCTGATTGCGCACGACAATCGCGTCGTTTGTTCCCATCCTCGAACGATAGATTGTCCGCTCGATGTACTTGGACGATATCTATGTGAGCGTCGTCCACGTTTGCCATCTCCCGCAAGAGTGCCTCCGCGCGTCTCTTAGGCTGTCTATCTATGTGTCTTCATATAAAGTATGGACACATGGACACATATTGACACAATTATATATTTTTGCACATATGTATTGTATATTTATCTATCAAATAATAAACGAATATGTAAGTGTAACGGTGCGGCCAAAGTATGCATATTAAGTAATACAGTTTTAACACTACATCTATAGCGATAAAGTCAAAATTGTATTTGGCCCGAACTAAGTGTCGAAAACGGCCAGAAGATTTCTCTGTCAGAAGTGTCTCTTGCCGTTACTCGTTGTTGCAAATTACCGCAGGTGTTACACAAAAATTGTGGCTACCGAACACCGAACTTACGAAAAAATATCAATTTTTTCCTAATACTATGCTATTAAAGGCCACACTAATTATTTGCCAATGATAAATATTTTCATATTATATTTCACTTACTTACACATGCGCTTTGTTATCATCAGCATTTTTTAGATACTACTTACCTTTCGCATATATACGTATAAATACATATAACAATTATTATATTCTGTACAAGTGTTAGACTAATATTGATAATAAAAATAAAAACAACAGTTGCATAAGAAAACATTATACATGTCTCAAACATATAAATAAATTAATTGAAAAAAAAATAGAAAAATAGTCCAATTTCGCAACAAATAAACAGCGAAAATCTCACGAGCACCGGTTTTTTGACGAGCAGACAACGGATTTTTGAACGCAGCGCTTGTTTTTGCGATAAAGAAATTATTTCCACTGTCTTAAAGTTAGCACTAAAAGCAGATATTGATATACTTCGATACTATGATGCCTCATTTTAGTACCATAATCATTTGAGCAATAAATTTTTTTGCGAGCGGACTGCGGATTTTAAAGCGCGGCGCGCCTGTTTTCGCGATAAATAAATTATTTTCACTGTTTTAAAGTTWGCACTAAAATCGGATATTRRTATATTTCGACAGTACGATGTCTGAGGATCATTTTAAGACCATAATCTCTCGAGTACCAAATTCTTTGACGACGAGGCATCGGATTTTCGAGCGAGCCGCGCGTGTTTTCGATATTAATTAATTATTTTCAGTGTCTTATAGCGAGCACTAAAATCGGACGTTGGTATATTTCGACAGTACGATGTCTGGGGATCATTTTGAGACCATAATCTCTCGAGTACCAAATTCTTTGACGACGGGACAACGRATTTTCCAACGCGCCGCGCGCGTTTTCGATATCAATTAATTATTTTCAGTGTCTTATAGCGAGCACTAAAATCGSATATTGATATATTTCGACAGTACGATGTCTGAGGATCATTTTAAGACCATAATCTTTCGAGTACCAAATTCTTTGACGACGGGACAACGGATTTTCCAACGCGCCGCGCGCGTTTTCGATATCAATTAATTGTTTTCAGTGTCTTATAGCGAGCACTAAAATCGGATATTGATATATTTCGACAGTACGATGTCTGAGGATCATTTTGGTACCATAAACATACGAGCATCATATTCTTTAGCAATCCGACAACGGAACTTAGTACTCGGCGATAACGTAATAATTTAGTTGTTGTTGCAATTAAAAACAGATTTGAATCTTGATATTTTTCGTTAATGTGTTTAGTTTAGATTATTTTAAATCCAAATACAACAAACTTTTAATTTTTTACATAATAAATATTTTTTTAAATAATTAATATTTTTAATTTTTTTTGCCTTATCTTTGAGCACCAAATTAGCACTAAAATCCTGGTGTACTTTTTTTTTATACGACTACGATATATATCTTTTTTTATATGGGAGGGTCCAGCTTGCCATTAAGCTGGATCCCCCCATTTTTTAAGCGAATTCCTGCTAAACGGTTCGAGCACCAAAATTCGGACTAGGGTACTAAATTAGCACCTAATTAGCACTAAATTTTTTAACTAGTGCGAATATGATTTTTGATGGTGGGGGGTCCAGCTTAATAGAAGTGCACCTCGGATGGGAACGGAAGTCGAGTCAACACCTCGACCGGAGCGGAGTCCGAGTCAGCACCTCAGAAGGCGGAAGTCGAGTCAACACCTCGACCGGAACGGAGTCCRAGTCARCACCTCGGARGGCGGAAGTCGAGTCAACACCTCGACCGGRACGGAGTCCGAGTCAGCACCTCGGAAGGCGGAAGTCGAGTCAACACCTCGACCGGAACGAAGTCCGAGTCAGCACCTCGGAAGGCGGAAGTCAAGTCAACACCTCGACCGGAAAGTTCAGGATTTCGAGTCAGCACCTCGAAATGTCGGGAGAATGGTCTTGTTCTCGAATCAGCTCCTCGAGCGCTTGGGGAAGGAAATGGTCCCGACTGTCGAAACTGGCCGACTTATATACCCCGGAGCTGCCTACGGTCCGTCCGGGATCGACGTGTGGGGCGCGGTTGTTTGTGCGCTGAGGTATACGCGTGCTATAGGCGGGTAACAGCGGTTATAGCCGGTGTTCACTATGAATTACAATACATGAATCGCCAAGCATATAATTAATGAAAATAAATGGTAAATGCCGCATAAAACGAAAATAAATGGAAAATGCTAAACAGAAAAAAAAATTGGAAATAACGATAAAGAATAATAGAGTATAAGGAATAATAATTACAATATATACACGGGACGGGCTTGCCTCGTCACAACGTATTGGATGCTCTGTCTTCTCCTTTATTCCCCAATAAAAACTATTTGATTCATTTAATTAAAAATAATTGGTTAAAATGCATTCGTAAGGGTACTGAACTTTGCATCTTCTACATTCCAGCACACAAAGGGATACCGGGAAACGAAAGAGCCGATTCTCTTGCTAAAAAAGCTGCATTACATCAAACCCAATTTAAAAATTCCTTACCCGGATCTGTTTTCAGAAATTAAGGAATCTTTCGATAAACTGTTCACTTCTTACTTAAAAGACACAGCCCCGTTTAAAGGGAATTATGCACGCCTCGCTTTATCAACACAATAACTCGCGTCTTCCTTGGTATTATGATAAATCACTTAATAGAAAAGAAATTGTTCTAATCAACAGAATTAGAAATAACCATTACAATCTTAATTACAGTTTGCATCGTAAGAACATTGTACCTTCTGCGGCTTGTTCTTGTGGTGATCCCAAGCAAGACCACATTATCTTTTTCTGTTCCCATTACTATGCCGAATACTATTCCGAAATCCCGTCAACTAAGATCATACCTAATTGATTGCTTCCCATACCATAGACATTTTTCCTATACTCAAAGACCCTAATCCTAAACTTATACGTTTACTGCTAGCCTACCTCTGCTCCAATGATATTTTAATTTGAATTTCCTGCTTACTTTCCTTCCTTCCTCCCGTGCGGCGCTTGCTAACATGGGTATCCAGGAGGACCCCGATTACTGATACCAAGCAAGCGCTACTCATCTGCCTGCATATATTTGCGGATAAAGGACAACTTTTACAATATATTAACACAAGAACTCACATCATGGCGCACAGGATGCCACCGTATATCCGGCTACCTTGTGGAAGGTTGAAGGAGTCTATACGTATTTTATGGCTGAATGGACTCCGAGAAGGAGACAACACCATTAAAGGAGAAGAAAAAGAAGAAGGTGCCAAGTTTAGGATTCTCGAGCGCTCGAGCATTCGTTCGATGCGGACGTGTTTACGCGTGCGCTCGCAGTTGGTAGCTGCGCAGTTTATCGGCTCTTGTAGTGCGTGTGTGTGCCGGTCATCCGGTCATTTGATTCGGCCAAACTTTCGGGCCGGATTTCCTTTTTCTTCGGCTTCCTGCCGAAGACGCTTGATTGTATACGCGAGTGCGAATCTTCTCTCTCGGGTGCTCGTAGATGCAGAAGGCTCAGGCCTCTTGCGGCGGTGGAGGATCGTCCCTCTGACACCCTCCCTATACCCTCGCATACTACATTCCCTCGTCGTCCTTCCTTTTCCTCACATTTATATGACCACTTTGTGCAAGACAATAGTGATGTGGCTACTAATAACATCAATTCTATGGATATAGAAGAGGACATCCCTGACGCAACCTCAGGGATCCCCCCCCCCTCGGCGGATGACGCCATAGCGTCTGCGATCTCATTGTCTTCGCTTCCAGGTATCACTACTCCGCGCGAATTGAATACTTCCGTTAAGGCCAAGAATTCTAGTAAACGTGAACTCGTGGATGATTCCCATCCTGTCTTTCTCGCCTGCCTCCGTCGACCCGGTACCGCTTAATAATTCGTCTAATTCTGGTCAGGGGGGCTCGTCTTCCTCTCCTTCGCTTTCTACGGTTCCTACCGTTATTTCTCACCGCTACAACAGCAAGAAGTCAGTCTCCATTCGTAGTTTAAATGCAATCAACGCAGGAATCGGAGCTTTCTCACCCGTTACACATCAGTCGAGTGATCTCTCAAATATTCCCGGGACATCCTGGAAATTAAAAAGGTAGGACGCAGCAAGGTTCTTGTCCAAACACATACGATGCAGCTAACAGGTTGGTATCGAATAATTCTCTCGCTTCTCATAATCTTAGAGCGTTTATTCCTACATACAAAGTTCTCAGAGCAGGAATTGTGAGAGATGTTCCCCAAGATCTATCTATTGAGCTCTTCAGAGAGTCTATTTTTTCCCCGATAAAGATACTAGAACTCCATCGTCTTAACCGAACGAAAATTGACAGTGAGGTTCGTTACGTTCCATCCCGCACGATCTGTTTAAAATTCGCAGCTCAATCTTTACCTCGCTTCATTCATCTTTTCAATTGTAGATACTCAGTTCATCCGTATATCCCGAAGACTAGGATTTCTCTTGCTTCAAGGTTGGACACTTAAGTAAAACTTGCAAGAGTCGTCCACATTGCTTGTTCTGCGGTGATGCTGCTCACGGTTCTTCCGAGATCTGTGCTCGGAAACAATCTCCCCCTACGTGCATCAATTGCAACGGAGGCCATTTGGTCACATCCCATGAGTGTTCTAAGGTATTAACTCACAAGATGGCTCTCTTTCTAGCGGCGACGGAGAATATCCCATTCACGGATGCATTGAGGTCTATATGCTCTTCCCTCCCTTCGTCCCCTACCTCTATCACTGATCTTAGGCTTGATTTTCGCAACTTTCCTACTCTTCCTCTCCATCGTTCCTCTCGGTCTCCTCCCCATTTCTTGTCTCCTAACAGCTTTTCTACTCTAGCTAACCTTCCTTCCTCTGAGGACTCATCTGTTCCTCTTAAATGTTTTTCTTCTATCTTAAAAAATGCAACTTTCCCTGCTTCCCGTCCTCAACGGGGTTCCCGACCTAAGCAGACTTCTTCTCTTTCCAGTTCTTCTTCTTCTCCTACAACGAATAACCATCACAATCTGAACCCAATTCTAGCATTCCCAAAAGAGCATTAGGATCTTTTGCTTCAGCCTCACGGACGTCCCATCTCACTGCCAACAGAACATACTGAAGCTTATCGTTCCTTCTTCTCCCTTCTATTGGACAATATTTTTATTGTATTCACGATACGTGGCATGTCCTCTTTGAATCACAACTTGATGACTTTCATCGTTTTCTTTCTAATCCTGCGGAAATTCTGCAACATTTCTTAGTGTTACTGAGTAGGATTACTCCTCCTTTTAACTCTAATCATAACCCTAATTCTTTTTCTCTTCCTGAAATCTCGGCCTTTCCTTTCTCTCTATGACTCACAACTTTCATCCTTTTGAGCATAGGGTTCACTTTCACAGCCCTAAACAATTCTCATTTTTCCCCTCTGCAGCTCCTTCACTCGAACTGCAGAGGGGCTTTGGCATCTCTTCCTGACATTCTTCACTTAGCTAGTAGTTATCAAGTAATTTGCATGCAGGAAGTATTCCTTCTTCCCTCCACTAACTTTAATGTTCCTAGATTCACTTGTATTAGATCTGATATCACTTCCCCAGGAACGAGAGGCCTCTGTATTCTTGTTAGAACAGACTATCGCTTTTCCCTGGTAGATCTCAACCATCTATCTTATTCTTCAGTTGAGTTACAAGCTTTTCTTCTGTATTGCTCTCTTGACTTCCCTATCTTAATTATTAATTTGTATCGTCATCCGAATTCTAAAACCCCTTCTATCTTTTACAGTAACCTTTTCGCTGCAGCTTCAGCGAGTAAGTACGCACTCATAATAGGAGACTTCAATGCTCACCATCAAGTATGGGGTGACAGCAGAGTGGATGGACAGAGGGATGCTATCGTAAGAACTTGTGCAGCATGATTGTCCTGAACGATGGGCTGTCCACCTTCATCTCTTCTTCAGGCCAAGCAAGTTCCACTATTGACTTGTCTATAGCTTCTCGAAACTTCGGTTTACTGGCTTCTGCCTCTACTCTTCAAGATTTATACGGAAGTGATTACTTCCCGGTCAGTATTTCTGTTGCGTGCACTTCTCCTTCTATGTATCGATTCTCCAATAGGCTTAACTTGTCAGACAAGCAACTCGCCTCTCTTCACTCGAGACTTTCCATGGATACCCCTCAATTTCATTCTTATATTTCTTCCTCAGCTACCTCGTTAAACCCTTTGCAAATGTATGAAAAATTTTGTACTTTTCTTACTGATAATATTTCATTGTTCTTTCCTCATGGGATTTTTCCTCCTAAAAAGAAACTCATATCATCTAAAAAGTTACTTTCTCCTTGGTGGAACTCCACATGTGAGGAGGCAGTTGAATCTCGTCGTACTTTGCTTCGTTTATACAAAGCCTCCCCATCCCTCGACAATTGGCTTGCCTTTAAGCGTGGGAACATACAATGCAGAAAAATATTCCGTCGGGAGAAAAGGAAAGGATGGAAACTCCTCCGTTCTGAGTTTTCTTTTAAGATTCCCACTGCCGCTATTTGGAGATTTATACGGACTTACAAAAATAAATCTTTTTCTTCAGACAGCTTTCCCTTGGATGACAATTCAAAAATTAAAGCTCAGAATCAATTGCTTCCAAACCATGCCCTCCTTTTTATCTTCATCCTAATCTCCCATCCTTGGGAAATCTTAAACTTATGAATTCTCCGAATAGCCCTTTGGCTTGGATAGATGGCCCTTTTTCAATGCGCGAATTCGAACTGGCCATTCATTTTTCCAGGAAGAGATCCTCTCCAGGAATGGACCGATTTGATTATAGTATTATTCGATCTTTGCCTCCTAATCTAATGACAATACTTTTGAACATTTATAACGATCTCTTCGCCCACAGATTGTTTCCGGAATCCTGGTGTTCATCTCTTCTTATCTTTGTTCCTAAACCCGACGGTAAGGGTGTGCGCCCAATTGCTTTTTTTTCTTGTTTCTTAAAGGTTCTTGAAAAAATTATTTATCGAAGACTACAATGGGTGGTTGAGACACGGTTTCTACTTCCAGCTTTCCAGTCTGGATTCAGAAATTCCCGTTCATACGCGGATAATTTAGTCGTCCTTACTAATCGAATATATTCAGCGTTTCTCAACAATGCTTTTACTGTCTCGGCTTTTTCTTGATATCGCCGGAACATTTGATAATGTTATTCCAAGCATTTTGATACAGGAGCTACGCGATGAGGAATTCCCCGCCTGTTTTTGTAAGTTCTTAGAAAACTTACTATCGGAGCGCCTTATTTTTGCTATCCGAAACGCAGATCTCATAGGTCCTTTAATTACACACCCCTCAGGGCACCATACTTAGCCCTCTTCTCTTCAACTTCTATTTAAGAAATATCGGACGATGCTTGCATAAGGACACTCAAATATTACAATATGCTGATGACATAGTTCTGTTCTCCTCGAACGTAAATTTATTGCAGGCCCGGAACTCTCTCTCACTTTCGCTGAACTCAGTTCATGAACACCTGCGTTCTCGGGATTTAGAACTAGCTCTGCATAAATCTCAATCTATCATTTTCACAAGGCGACTCAAATGTTCCGAAATTTTTGAGCCTTTATCTATTAATAAGATTCATATACCATCATGATTAGTAGCGTAAAATTTCTAGGGATCATTCTTGATCGTACGCTGGGCGGTGCTTTTCATCTTAGATCTCTTCTTGTCAGAGGACATAAAGTATCCAGTATAATCACCTCCCTCTCAGGGATCTGGTGAGGGATACATCCTTCCCTGCTTCTTTCTTTATACAGAGCTATATATCGAAGTTCTATCGAATACGGCGCTCAGGTTCTTAAGTTACATAGGAACAGATCGTTATTTCTTAAAGTCCAGCGTCAACAATATCGTATTATTAGATCTGCTCTCGGCCTTCGTCAGTCTACTCGTATAAATATTCTTCTTGCTGAATCCTGCGAGCCTCTCCTGGAACTCAGATTCGCTTTGCTTTCTTCCATATGTGTATAAATTCTTTGCAAGGAACTCCAGTCTTATCGTCCGCAACCTCCGTCGGCTTGAGATTGAATCGGCGTACTCATCAAGAACTAAACGGATTCAGCTGCTTCGGAGTATTCCGATCTTCAGGTCATTTATATTCCAGAAATGTTCTCTTCCAACCATTCATCATACGGTAACTCCTCTTTTATTTTCATGTAATTTCTCTTCAATATTTCCCATTCCACAGTTTGCTTCTTTTGATATCTTGGATTCTTTGTCCTTGGGAAAGAATAAAAAGCGTGTGATTTCTGCTGTTGAGGTTCGTGAGAGGTTTAGGGAGTTCGCAGCTAGTTAACGGCGGTATTTCTTTTTTCACGGATGGCTCCAGGAGGATTGAGGATGATGAGGATTCTGCCGTGGGTGCCACTGTCTATTCTCCAGATCTACAATTGGCCCTAAAACATAAACTCCCACCTGAAACTTCTATTTTTTCATCTGAAGGCCATCTACCAAGCTGTAATCTTGATAGAAAGCACCTCGCACATGGTAGCGGCAATCTTCTCTGACTCGAGGAGCGTCCTGGACGCTCTCTCGTCCTTTTCGTTTAAGTCGTACGCTAATTATTGATTCCTCTTATTGACAAGTTTCATTCGTTGTCTGATCGAGGCTTTTCGATACATTTTGCCTGGATCCCCTCTCACATAAGCATCACGGATAACGAGAGAGTTGACTCTTTTGCGAAGCAGGCTGCATTTAATGGTCGGAAACCGAAATTTGAAATACCATATACTGATCTTCATTCTGGCTCTTTGCGCTCAATGAAAACCAAAAACTGGGCTTTCCTGACCAGTGGTTTTTTAACTAAAGGAATTTTTTAGTATACTAATTTTTTTCAGACTCCACCTCCTATTAAACCTTGGTTTTCTTGTCTCTCACTGCCCAGGGAGCAAATAATCGCCATAAGCAGGCTTTGCTCGAACCACTACAATCTTAATTATAGCCTATATAGGAAAAATATCGTTGCGTCCTCCGCCTGTATGTGCGGGAATCCTCGTTAAGACACCATCAACCACGTTGTCTTCCGCTGCTCTTTCACCAGCTCTTAAGAGGGATCACGTGCAAGATTCTTGTTCAAACAAATACCTATGAGGCCACTAACAGGTTGGTATCAAATAATTCTCTTATATCTCATAACCTTAGTGCGTTTATTCTTTCGTATAAGGTTCTTAGAACAGGTATTGGATTTATCAGAGATGGATTCCCCAAGACTTATCTATCGAGCTCCTTAGAGAGTCCATCTCCTCTCCAATAAAGATATTGGAACTTCATCGTCTCAATCGTAGAATGAAGATTAACAGTGAGATTCGTTATGTCCTGTCTCGTACGGTTTGTTTAAAATTTGCGGGTCAGGCTCTACCTCGCTTTACCTATCTTTTCAATTATCGGTATTCGGTTTATCCGTTTATTCCAAAGACTAGGATTTGTTTCTCCTGCTTCAGGGTTGGACACTTAAGTAAAATATGCAAGAGTCGTCCATGTTGTTTGTACTGTGGAGAAGCCGCTCACAACTCCTTAGAGGATTGCGCTCAATCTCCCCCTACGTGTATTAATTGCAATGGAGATCATCTGGCCACTTCTCACAACTGCTACTGACACATAAGATGGCTCTTTCACTGGCAGCGACGGAGAACATTCCATTCACGGAAGCACTAAGGTCTGTGTGTTCTTCTCTTCTCTCATCTTCTACTTCTCTCACAGATCCTAGATTTGACTTTCATAACTTCCCCTTTCTTCCTTGCCATCGCTCTTCTCGTTCTCTCCCACGCTTCTTTTCCCCCAACAGCTTTTTAGTTTTATCTAATCTCCCTTCTTCTGGTGATTCATCTGCTTCCCTCAAACTTTCTCTTCCATCTTAAAAAATACTGCTTTTCCTACCACCCGACCTCATTCCTAACATTCCTTTTTTCCCTATGATATCTCGGCCTTCTCCTTCTCTCTCTCTTTACGATTCACATTCTTCATCATCCTGGATACAAGAATCACTTTCACAGCCTTAAATAAATCTCGCTCTTCCCCTCTGCAGCTTCTTCATTGGATTTCCCGACCCAAACAGCATCCCCCTCTCTCTAACCCCATCTCTCCTCCTACACCGAATAATCATTATAACTTTAACTCAGCGCCAGCATTTCCAAAAGAGCATCGGGATCTTTTGCTTCAGCCTCACGGGCGTCCTGTCACTTTGCGTATGGAATATACTGGAACTTATCATTCCTCCTCCTCCCATTCATTGGGCCACAACGCTTGTTCTCTTTCCGAGACGCAGCTTGACGACATTCATCGTTTTCTCTCTAATCCCGCAGAAATTTTACAGCATCTTTTGGCTTTACTGGGTGGAATAACTCCTCTTAATTCTAATCACAATCCTAACATTCCTTTTTTCCCTATGATATCTCGGCCTTCTCCTTCTCTCTCTCTTTACGATTCACATTCTTCATCATCCTGGATACAAGAATCACTTTCACAGCCTTAAATAAATCTCGCTCTTCCCCTCTGCAGCTTCTTCATTGGAACTGCAGAGGGGCCGTGGCAGCCCTTCCTGACATTCTTTATCTAGCCAAGAGTTTTCAGGTAGTTTGTATTCAAGAACTCACTTCTTCTTCCCTCTACCAACTTCAACGTCCCAGGCTTCTCTTATATAAGATCTGATATTACTTCCCCAGGAATGCGAGGTCTCTGTCTCCTCACAAGAAAAGACTACCGCTTTTCCTTGGTTGATCTTAATCACTTATCTCATCCTTCTGTAGAGTTTCAGGCTATCTCTCTTTATTGTTCTCTTGACTCTCTTGTGCTGATTATTAATCTATATCGTCACCCGAACTCTAGAACTCCTTCTATTTTTTATAGTAATCTTTTCACTGCTACCTCGGCGTACAAGTATTCACTTATAATAGGAGATTTCAACGCTCACCATCAGGTTTGGGGTGACACCAGGGTAGACAGACAGAGAGATGCTATCGTGAGAGCTTGTGATTCTCATAATCTGATCATTTTGAATGATGGCCTACTTTCATCTCCTCCTCGGGCCATACTAGTACTACTATTGACCTGTCTATTGCTTCTCGTGACTTTGGACTGGCTTCTGTCTCTACCTTTCAGGACCTATACGGCAGCGATCATTTTCCGGTCAGTATTTCCGTTGCGAGTACTTCTCCCTCCATGTATAGGTTCTCTAACAGACTTAAACTATCTGACAAGCAACTTGCTTCTCTTCATTCAAGACTTGCTTCTGAAACCTCTAGATTTTACTCTTTAATTTCTTCTACAACCATTTTACTAAATCCTTTGCAAAAGTACGAGAGGTTTTGCTCTTTTCTCTCTGATACCATATCACTGTTCTTCTCCCACGGGATTCTTCCTTCCAGAAAGAGATTTATATCATCTAAAAAATCACCATCTCCCTGGTGGAATTCCATATGTGATGAGGCAGTCGAATCCCGCCGTACTCTGCTTCGTTTATAGGGCCAACCTGTCCCTCGACAACTGGCTTGCCTTTAAACACGGGAATGTACAAAGCAGAAAAATTCTCCGATGGGAGAAAAGGAAAGGATGGAAACGTCTGCTCTGAGTTTTCTTTTAAAACTCCCACCGCTGCCATCTGGAGATTTATACGGGCCTATAAAAATAAATCTCTTTAATTAATTAACTAAAGGGCCAAGCGGTCAAAGCTAGGTCTTCGTGCTGAAATTTCTTATGTGAATTTGTATACATATCTCAAGTTCAACTGCGCGCCGAATAAATTTCCGATCTTAAAACACAGCACTTAATTAACTAAAGCGCCAAGCGGTCAAAGCTAGAACTTGAGATATGTATACAAATTCACATAAGAAATTTCAGCACGAAGACCTAGCTTTGACCGCTTAGCGCTTTAGTTAATTAATTGTTGTGTTTTCACATATCGGTCACGAGTCTATTTTCGTTTAAAAATACGCGCGCCTTAACATGCGTTCTCATTATCATCGGTTGTTGCGAAGAATATCACCACATGCCTCAGTGGTCGAGAAGGTAAGACCCGGAAAGTCGAGAGGTTCCATGTTTGATCCCTGGCTGAGGTGTTACTTTTTCGCAACAAATTCTTTACAATATTCGGAGGGAATAAGGGATTGAGATGCTTGTTAGCATCGTAATTATTAAATTGATTATCAATTTAATATTGTGATTTACTATCCTTGTTCATCCTAAGACTGTGTTTTAAGACCGGAAATTTATTCGGCGCGCAGTTGAACTTGAGATATGTATACAAATTCACATAAGAAATTTCAGCACGAAGACCTAGCTTTGACCGCTTGGCGCTTTATTTAATTAATTGTTGTGTTTTCACATATTGGTCACGAGTCTATTTTCGTTTAAATCTCTTTCTCCGGATAGCTCTCTCTTGGATGATAAATCAAAGCTTATAGTCCAGGATTAATTGCTTTCAAAATTATACCTTCTCTGTTGTCTTCATCTCACCCTTCCATCCTTGGAAAGTCTTAAATTGGCGTACTCTCCAAACAGCCCTCTGGCTTGGATTGATAATCCTTTCTCAATGCGCGAGCTTGAATTAACTATCCATTCCTCCAGAATCCTCTCCGGGATCGATTTGATTATGACATTATTCGTTCAATACCTCCTGATTTACTGACAATTCTTCTGAACATATATAACGATCTCTATACTCATGGACTTTTCCTGGAATCTTGGCGTTCCTCTCTTCTTACTTTTATTCCCAAACCCGACGGCAAGGGTGTGCGACTAATTGCCCTTCTCTCTTGTTTCTTGAAGATGCTCGAGAAAGTTATTTATCGTAGATTTGAGTGGTTGAGACGTGGTTCCTGCTTCCAGATTTTCAGTCGGGGTTCAGAAACTCTCATTCATGTGCGAATAATTTAGTCGTCTTTACTAATCGTATTCACTCGGCGTTTCTTAACAACGCTTTCACCGTGGCGATCTTTCTCAACATCACTGGAGCGTTCGATAATGTCATTCCAGGTATTTTGATTCAGGAACTACGTGACGAGGACTTCCCTGCATGTTTTTGTAAATTTTTGGATAATCTTTTATCCGAGCGTCTTATCTTTGCTGTCGGAAACGCTGATCTTACAGATCCTTTAGTTACGCACAAGGGTATTCCTCAGGCTCCATTCTCAGTCTTCTCCTTTTCAACTTCTATTTAAGAAATATCGGACGTTGCTTGCATAAGGACACTCAAATATTACAATATGCTGATGACATAGTTTTGTTTTCCTCTAATGTAAAATTGTTGCAGGTTCAGAACTCCCTCTTACTCTCATTGAATTTGGTGTATGAATACTTGCGCTCCCAGGGATTAGAATTGGCACCACATAAATCTCAATCTATCATTTTTATAAGGCGTGTTAAGTGCTTCGAAATCTTTAAGCCCTTTTCGATTAATGAGACTCAAATCCCAGTGGTTGGCAGCGTTAAATTTCTTGGGGTTACTCTTGATCGTACGGTGGGTGGTGCACCTCAGCTTAGATCTTTATTTGTCAGAGGAAACAGTCTCTAGTATAATCACCTCCCTATCAGGAGTCTGGTGCGGGACCCATCCTTCCTTGCTTCTTTCCTTGTATAGAGCTATTTATCGAAGCTCTATCGAGTATGGCGCCCAGATTCTTAAATTACATAGGAACAGATCCTTATTTCTCAAAGTTCAACGCCAACGGTACCATATCATCAGATCGGCGCTTGGTCTTTGCCAGTCTACCCCAATAAATATTCTCCTCGCTGAATCCTGAACCTCCCTTGGAATTCAGATTTGCGCTGCTTTCTTCCAGATACGTGTACAAATGCTTTGCCAGGAGTTCCAGCCTGATTGTCCGCAACTTTTGTCGTCTCGAGATCGAATCAGCGTACTCATCAAGATCCAAACATATTCAATTACTGCGAAGTGTTCCGATCTTTAGGCCATTTGTATTGCAGAAAAGCGCTCTTCAATTCATTCATCGCTCGGTTACATCTCCTTTATTCTCATATAATTTTTCTTCAGTATTTCCCATCTCACAGTATGCCTCCTTCGACATTTTGGATTCTCTGTCCCCTGAAAAGAATAAGAAGCAGGCGATCTCTATTGTTGAGATCGCGAGAGATTCAAGGAATTCGCTGCTCCTCTCGTTAACGGTATCTCTTTTTCCACGGACGGCTCTAAGAGGATCGAGGGCGATGAAGACTCCGCTATTGGTGCGGCTGTATATTCTCCGGATTTACAATTGGCCTTAAAACACAAACTCTCACCTGAAACCTCCATTTTTTCAGCAGAAGCCTGGGCCATCTATCAACCTTTAATTCTAATCGAAAGCACCCTATGGTAGCAGCAATATTTTCTAATTCGAGGAGTGCTCTAAACGCGCTCACGTCCCTTTCCTTTAAATCTTGTGCCAATTATTTGATTCTTCTTATTCGTGACAAGTTTCATTCGATGTCTGATCGAGGTTTTTCTATACGCTTTGCATGGATCTCTTCCCATGTTTCTCAGGCATTACAGAGTAACGAAAGAATGGACTCTTTGGCGAAGCAGGCATCATCCAATGGTCGGAAACCGAGATTCAAAACTCCATATACTGATTTTTATTCTGATTCCATGCGCTCAATGAAAACTAAAAATCTGGCCCTCCTGACTAGTGATTTCTTAACTAAAGGAATACATTATCATTCTTGCTTTTTTCAGTCTCCTTCTCCCATCAAACCTTTGTTCTCTCGTCTTTCATTACTAAAAGAGCAAGTAGTCGCTGTAGGCAAGCTTTGATTAAATCATTACAATCTCAATTATCTCCACAGGAAATATATTGTGGCGTCCTCCGCTTGTGCATGGGAACTCTCGCCAGGACATCAACAACGTTGTTTTCCTCTCACCGGAACTAAATCATTTAAATTGTGACGATACGTCACTAATATCGCATTGTATATAATGTATATAATTATAAATAGTGTAAATAGTGGTGACGGTTAGTTATAAAAGACTTAACATATAAGATTTTGTAAACAGCGCGTTCCGCGCCCGCACCGCGCGCTCACCGCGCCTAGCGCTCCGCGCCGCGCACCCCGCGTCACGCGCTCAACAAATGCCGCTTTGCGCGGCCACCGCTCCGCAGCCGGGCCGCAAGTATAAAACGGCTCGGCACGGAACAAGCGGGACCAGATCCGATCCGACCGTCAGCACGGGTGTTCTCGGCTATGGTAACCAGGTCCTGATCAAGAGAGTACGGGTGTTCTCGGCTCTTCTCCGCACGATACGAAAGCACGGGCGTTCTCGGCTTTCAATTCCGCTCCTCGTGAGACTCGGGAGTTCTCGGCCTCACTCCTGCTTGCAGAGCTCGGGCGTTCTCGGCTCTGCCTCCGCTCATCATAAGGATCGGGCGTTCTCGGCCTTATTTCTGCTTACAGAGCTTGGGCGTTCTCGGCTCTGCCTTCGCTCATCATAAGGCTCGGGCGTTCTCGGTTCTGCCTCCGCTAGTCTTATCCAAAGATACGCGCCCGGTTCGAAAGTTGCGCATCGCGACTACAAATCCGAAAACCGCGTCGGCCAATACCGACACCGCGCTTCGCCCGCGACGGGCCTCCGGCCAACCGCACAACGTAGCCGCCGAGCGTGACGTCACGCACTCGCGTGCGCGCCGGCCTTAGCGAATACCGAGCCACGGTGCCGTCCCGCGGCCCGAGAATAGACGTCGCACACGCGTTCCGTAACTCTGTAACTATCGCGCTCAAGGCGCCTTCAGCCGTCTACACGGCTTGTACATATTTTGTAAATATCAAATAATAATTCGCGTCCGTTATAACACATACGAGTCCGAATCCGGATAAAATATGCTTTGCGCGTAATAGGGCTAAAACGTTTAGAATTAACGCCGCGTTTAAATACGCCCCCAGTAAACTGTAAATACCCATGAAGACTGAATAAATTGTTACTTGTTTGTTTCACCTATAACCACCGCGTTTTCTTATTTCTACCTGGCGTCCGACGAGCAAGATCCGATCCTGGACTTTCGACAAAGCAACCGAAAGTCAGACCGTTACAAAATTACGTTCCTTTCTTTTCAATTGCGATCCCCCTATATGCCAAGATTTATTTCCGTCTCTCAAGAATCCTTCTCCAAAGCTTTGTTGCCTCATTTCTATTTTTCTTAAGTCCTGTGATATTCAAATTTAAATCTCCCGCCTGCAAAATTTCCCCTTTCTCGTCAGCTGTTTCGCTGCTTCCCCTTCTCCGCCGCCCTCCGATGTGCGCTCTGTCTTCGCTCTACATTTCATACGCACTCAATGCTGCTCCGACATCGACTATTTGGTTCTCTGAACGATTCACGATACCAGGACTCCGCTCTCACTTTTTTGACTCCCTGGCCAACCCCATTGTATATATTGCGGTAATAACAGACACCGTGAGGAAGAGGACTGTTCGCTCAAAAGCTCCTCCCCCCCCTGTTTGCATTAATTGTAATTTGATCCCGTTTACTAAAGGGACCATGAGCCGCTAGTTTCGCACAGTGGCACTTGCGTTTGATACGTCGAGGCGAGCGGACGTGCGTCATTGGTCGTTGATCGCGCTAGTTTGATGTGTGCGTTTGAGAGCTCGCAAGTTCACGAGTTAACCAGTTCTTTCTATTGGCTTTTTTTCTCTCTATCGAGAGAGACCATTATGTCCATACGCGAGTACACTTGGTCAGTGCGAGTGGTGTGATAATGCAGCAGGAGGCCTCGGCCTCCTGCATCATAAAGGACGGTTCGGATCCTCCCGCATCCTCATTTCTCTCCTTTATGTCGCCCCTCGTTCTCTCTCGAACTTTTCAATCGTTTTTCTCAAGATGCGTTAAACGCTTCCCTTCCCGATAATCCTTCTGTCAATAATACTGACATGAACATTGAAACGGACGCCGACGTTGACATCACGGCGGGTATTCCCCTCACGCACGGTAGTAATGTTGTGCCTTGCATCTCTCGTGACTCCACGGTATCAGAAGAAACCTGAAATCTGTGTGTGTGTGTGTGTGTGTGTGTGTGTGTG
>JANQDE010000459.1:0-20912 GCA_037157785.1 Cephalotes varians
TTGTCCAATCGCATTTGTCTTTGATCAGAATAAACCAATCACGATTGACACTTTAACCGTCGGTTAGCTTAACCGACGTTGGTGAAATTGGCCCTTAGGCCGATATTCATAGTCGATTCTTATTTGGCTGCGTTCGGAAACATCACCCAATCACGCTAGGGTGTCATTCTATCTTTATTGTTCATTCGACGTAAACAAAGATAGAATGACACCCTAGCGTGGTTGGGTGATGTTTCCGAACGCAGCCTTTTAGGATTGTCTTAAGTAATGTCTTAATACGTTAATACGGTTCTGTGATTGGCTTATAACATCTTAAGACTGTACTTAAGACGGTCTTAAATATAAGATCCGACTATGAATACCGGCCTTAGAGTCCAGACACAATGAGAGGAATAGGGAACAGAGAATTAAATATTAGGAATTAAGAAAAAATCAAAGTAAGACGAAAAATCGTATTGTCTGCCTCTGGCTTTATACCTAATTCTTAATATTTAATTCCCTGTTCCCTATTCTTCTCATTGTGTCTGGATCCTTATATTTAAATTTTAAAGCCATGGCACACAAAAAAATTTAAGCAGTAAGACGTAAGCAGTAAGAAAAACAACAATTTGGACCATAGCACACAGAAAAACTTTATTTAAGCAGTACACATTTCGGCCAATTGCAATCGAGAGTTGCTTTATGTTCTCTACTGTGATTGGTCGATTCGCTTAATGCTTACGTCTTACTATTTACGTTTTTTTGGCAAGCCCTTAAGCAATCTTAGGGCCACTTTTACCAACGTCGATTAAGGATCGATTGCACCAAGGTTATTTTGACTTTAAGTGAAGCTTAAAACTCTCTTTTTCTTTTTCTCTTTTATGGCTTTAAAGAGAGAAAGAGAGAATTTTAAGCCTTGCTTATAGTTAAAATAATGTTGATGCAATCGGTCCTAAGTTAACCGATGATTAAAGTGTCAACCGTGATTGGTTCATTCTGGTCAAAGACAAATGTGATTGGATAATTCCATTGGAATTAACCGTCGGTTAGTCTAACCGACGTTGGTAAAAGTGGCCCTTAAGATATTATTAGCCAATCAAAGCCGTATTAGCATTATAAGACATTACTTAAGACAATTTCGAAAGAGCAAGAACCGACTATAGTATACGTGACGTGTATTGTAGATTTTCAGTACTGACAATGAATATCGAAACGCCTATGAATACTGGCCTCAGAGTACGGCCAAATTCGTTCAGAGTCGCAAGAGCGGTCGTGACAGCCAATAAGAAGCGTCAATAGTATTATTTACGATCGCTGATTTATGAGCGGCTGTCGCAATCGTTCTTACGACTCTGCTTAAGACTCGCATTATAGATCCAGCATTAGAGGTTTTCTACAATAAGCCATAAGTCATAAATCAGAAGTCAGAAGCAATAAATTGACCAATCACAGACAAATGTGAAAAAAATACTTGATTGTGATTGATCAATTTATTGCTTCTGACTTCTGATTTATGACTTATGGCTTATTGTAGAATGGCTCTTAAGGATCATTTCAAGCAACTTTGATCGACTTTAATCACTAATTCGATCTCGGCGGAATTAGTCTAAGCAAGATTTTTAATCATATAATTTGGTAGCCCTGATCTTTTTTTTCATAATATGTTTCATATATGTTAAACGATAAAATAATTAATAATTTTATTTACAACAAAATAGTGCAGATATCACTACAAAAATTATGACAACTAATCACGTCATCGCGTAATGAATGCGAAGTAGTGGGAGGGAGCAGCGCAAGAAAAGTATATGAAGATTCAGCGCATAAAAGGTACAGAGAGGTTAGGATTTGTCAAGAATACGGAGAGTTGAGTGGTGACTCGCCCAGCCTACGCGTCAAAGCGGAGAATTCGTTTTCCGATATTGGGAGCCCTGGAAGACCCGAACTTCGGTGCTTCCGTCGTATCAAGTGTCCTCAAGATCAATTCGGAGTTCGGAGTTGACTCCGACTGGTCCCGGCGACTCCTAACTCCTAACTTATCTCGGACATCTTTTGAGTGTGAGTGATCGTGAGACAGATATCTATCAAATTTTATAATTTTTTATATGAACGGGTCTGCAATTATTCTTGTATATATAGCTACACGATGTAAAAAAAAAAGTGCGTTCCGTTCTATCGTCACCCACTCGAGCGGTGTGATTGATCTGATAAAATCGGCAGATACACCTCGCGTGATAAGAAGTCCATGTAAATAGTGTCAGGTGATTAGGATTGTTCCGTGCCATTTTGACTGCGCATATTTCTGTAAGAGATCTCGTAATTTTTCGTTATTTTATATTTTGTTACATAGCATCGTGCGCATGCAAGAAAGTTATTTTATTATGTAAATTCTGGAAGAATAAGGTACATTGTTGTATATGACAAGCGGTTTTCTTAACTGGCACACGTCTATTTCTTCAAAATCATTGCAAATAATAACTAGTTAAAATGAAAATCGACAATTGGCGTTAAAATTATTTCTGTTCTTCCTCTTTAGTTTTTCAGTCTGTTGACAATGGAAAAAAATCAATTATGTTATATTATTATATTATTCGCAATATAATTTTTAATCAGTTATGAAATTTATATTGGATAAAAATATTTGTACGTGTACTTGTCGCAACTATTTCTTTAGAATTTGACGCAATGTTTTAGTAAACACAAATATCGGTAATAGATTCGAGTAAAATAACTTGGCTTTAATTATATTTGTGAGCTCATGTTCTATCAATAGAACTACCATATTAGAACAGCTCATTGGTCAAATCGGTTAACTCCACTTTTTCAAGATTTTAAAGTTTTATTGTCAAAGAATCAATCAAGCGCTTTGACGATAAAATTTTAAAATACTCAAAAAATTGATTAATTTATTTGGCCAATGAGCGATTCATATAATACACTCATAATACTGACATAATTTTCCAGCAGAATGAATAATAAATTAACATTTCTTCATCACTTATCACTTATATTTCAATAATAAATAGATTAACAAAGTGTCTGTCCTTGCTGTGTGTTATCAATTTATTTTATCTTTCATTGTCGCTTTCACTGTATTGACAACTTCAAATTTGTTTGCTCTTTCGTTAATTTTTAATATCTGACTGTGTTTGACTAGTTTCTTATATTCTCATTTTAATTTCAACATGACTAATCCACACTTTTTATATGTGCCTTGATTCCGTGTAGATAAGTTGAAATATATTTATTAACTTATTGTTTATTATTTTTTTACTATTCAAATGTTGTGTCGTCCAGGTGCAAAATTATTGATTAATATCTTTTAAACCATTTGACCTTGCAACCAGAGCGATATATTTTTGAGATATGTTTTGACTCATAGTTTGAGATACATCGTAATTTTTAACTATAATGATATTGCATCATTGAGAATAATTCGAAGATGAATCGAAAGTCTATAATCATATTTATATCTAAATATAATGTATTTATCATTGCATCTAACTGCGTTTGATTCTCATTTGCCCTACTCACTATTTTTGTTTTCAAAGAGAATTGGGTCTTTTAAGTAAAATAGTTACGAAAGATTTTGCTCGGTTTCTGTAATCAATCTGCCATTAGCAAATTCTGCTGATAATTTGCTAATAAAATTTTAATAGACATTTTGCAAAGTCTTCGATAGATTTGAATGTTACCCGAAACTATTCCCATTTGTAAAACAGAAATCTTTAACTCAGAATAATAAAACCGTAATTGCCTAAAATCATCTTCAATACATTTGTGTTTGATGTTCTTATTAATTGTGCTATAATAACGGTGTCAGTAAAATATATAAAGTAAAAGAACGTAAAGAAGTTTTTCCAAAATCTTAAATTTTCAAGTGTCTTTGGAAATGTTTAATGGATTGATTGCGTGAATTCTTTTTAACTTATTATACAATAGTCGACACAATATTATATTAAGGATGTAATATAACAGAGACTAATAATAAACGTTATTATTGAATCATATAGCAGCCGATTCAAGATGTCTGAAAAACTCTCGAGTAATCAACCGCAGCCCATTGTTAAGATAGGCCACTATACATTAGGTCAGACTTTAGGTGTGGGTACATTTGGCAAAGTAAAAAGTACGTATGTACATAATATATTACAAAGTCTTTCTATATACTATTTACAGCCTTAGCAAAATAGTTAATTTGTATTTTCAAACGACAAGTAACATCAATATCATTTATTATTATATAATGCTACGTATTTTTGTTATATATATAGTCTTAGCCAAAAATATTAAGCATTAATTATTATTTAATGTTTTAGCTCAAAAATTGATTTATGGTATTTATATAATTAGTAATATTTTTATTATCATACAGCAGTTTATCAATTACAAACAAAGTGATTCTTTAAGAATTCAGACATAAGACAGTTATTGTGCGTTAAAAACAGAAACCTAAATTATCTTGAAATTACAAGTCAATCATTCTTCTGAGACCTTTATTTAAAACCATGCTTTTTCATGTAATACCATTCATAGTTGGGGAACATGTTTTAACGAAACACAAAGTTGCTGTGAAGATTCTGAATCGTCAAAAAATCAAGAGTCTAGATGTTGTAGGCAAAATTCGCAGAGAAATACAAAATCTTAAGCTCTTTAGACATCCTCATATCATTAAACTGTAAGTATTAATTAATCTTAAAATTTTAGTTTTGTTCATATACAATAAAAAACTCGTATGTATGAGTATCAACTATTTTAGAAATGATAAATTAAACAATAAATTTTGGAGAATTTAATTTTAAAGAAAGAGAAAGCTTGATTCAAACAAGACATTAATACACAAACAAGTTTATTTTCCAAATTTGGCCTTTTTTTAAATAAATAGCTCGTACAATCCAAATCTTAATGTTTCATGTAAACAGATATCAGGTCATAAGTACGCCTACAGATATATTCATGATAATGGAATACGTCTCAGGAGGAGAGCTGTTCGATTATATTGTTAAACATGGCAAGCTTAAGGAATATGAAGCACGACGATTTTTCCAACAGATCATATCAGGCGTCGATTATTGCCATCGACACATGATAGTACATCGTGACTTAAAGCCAGAAAATCTTCTGTTAGATCACAATCTCCATGTGAAAATTGCGGACTTCGGTACTTGGATATAATTGGCATACCGACATCTTCATTGCATATATGTGATAAAATGTTCTTCTACGAAAATGTAGGTCTGTCGAACATGATGATGGACGGTGAGTTCTTGCGTACTTCGTGTGGCTCTCCGAATTATGCTGCGCCAGAAGTCATATCCGGTAAATTATATGCCGGTCCCGAAGTCGATATTTGGTCGTGCGGTGTTATATTGTACGCGCTACTCTGTGGTACCTTACCATTCGACGACGAACATGTTCCTACTCTCTTTCGCAAGATTAAATGTAAGTCATAAATTAAATGTAAGACTAAATGTAAGTCTTCTCAAAGAAAAATGCCAGTCGAGATAGATATTTTCTTAAAGACAGCGATTAATTGGAATTTTCTTTAATTTTAGCCGGTGTCTTTCCTATCCCAGAATATTTGAACAAGAGTGTTGTTAGTCTCTTGTGTCACATGTTGCAAGTGGACCCAATGAAGAGAGCAACTATCGAAGATATTAAGTACATTGAATGATTTTTTCAGAATATTCAATTAATACTGCTATCACTATTTAACACATATTTTTCAACTTCAGAAAACACGAGTGGTTTCAAAAGGATTTACCATCATACTTATTTCCATCACCTGTCGAACAAGATTCTTCAGTTATCGATATAGATGCTGTGAATGAAGTGTGCGAGAAGTTTAATGTGAAAGAGCCGGAAGTGCATTCCGCGCTATTGGGCGGCGATCCACATGATCAATTGGCAATCGCTTATCATTTAATCATAGACAATAAGAGAATCGCGGATGAAGCTGCTAAGGCGGAATTGAAAGACTTTTATGTGGCATCTAGTCCTCCGCCTGTAGCTTTCAGCCCAAACGAAGCAAACAGCAGTCCATTGAGGCCTCATCCAGAAAGAATTGCACGTATGTAAAAAATATGAATGAAACAAATGCAATTCATATCAATTCTTAATGTCTCGTTAATAATATTCTCTTAATTTCTCTTAAGAAAATTTTTATCTCTCTCTTCCACTCTTTTCTATGTAGGAATAAATTTGTAAAGATTACTAAAAAATTATTTCATCCATTGTACACAACGTATAATGACAATGTTACAGCATATCGCGAACGTCAAGGTTCGCAAGGCAGCGCACCTGCACAGATGCAAGGCAATCGCGGTACGCCCGTGAAAAGGGCGAAATGGCATTTAGGAATTAGATCACAGTCCAAGCCCAACGACATTATGAATGAAGTTTATCGTGCTATGAAGGCGCTTAATTTTGTAAGATTACTCGCACGGAGTTGCATTCTGTAGCAATTGATTGCTTAATGCGTGATGATTTCACGCAAATTGTCCTTTTCAGGAATGGAAGATTATAAATACGTACAGCGTTAGAGTAAGGCATAAAAATAAATTGACCGACAGATATAGTAAGATGTCATTACAATTATATCAAGTCGATTATAAGAGTTATTTATTAGATTTCAAATCCTTATCCAACGAAGAAGAGGACATTGGACGAGGTAAATTAAATCTTTTGATATATGTTTGATTCATTGATTAAATACATGAACTTATGTATAAAAAAAATATATATATATATATATTCTTTTAGATCCAACATTGCCACCTCCGCAAACAACAGGCCATCACACAATGGAATTTTTCGAAATGTGTGCAGCATTAATTACGCAATTGGCACGATAGCATGCCTACTTCTTTTTTAAAATTACATTAAATTCTGTTATATACTGTGCTTTTAACATTGTATAGTTTGAAATAAATGCAGGTATTGTAAAACACATTATAAGTCTTGCCTTTTACAAAATAATTTCAATAAAGGCTATATTTTTTGAGCTTGATTTATTTTTCAATTGAATTCTGAAAATGTGATCGTGTAAAAAATATACATCACTAAGAACTAATGTAGTCATAGAAATTAACGAACAGTTGATTTACATATGTAATCATTTATTATTGAATTCTTTAATTAAACATTACATTATTACAATCTATTATAAATTACAACACAAATATATATTTATCTAAATGATTATTGATCTTATCATTTATTATCGTATTCTATCTATGAAATTGGTTCACTATCAGAAAAATCAAAAAATTATATGCATATGCTTAGAAAAATATACATTATATCCTTGCCATATTTAAATTTATCTCATGTATATGTTGTACGTACAAATGAATTTGCTTTGATGAGTCATGCGCGCATGAAAATATGATTCAAGTAATTTATATTGTAATCGTGATTTTCTTTCGTTACGAAATTTATAATAAAAATTCTTCAAATTAATATATATAACAATCAAATAACTATCATGTGAAAATATATGCGTAAATTATTTAATATTTAAACTTGTATTACTTAATATTTAAATTTGTATGTTGATATCACTATAAAATGTCTTATGCTGAAATCCATGTAAGCACCATCTGTCATTGGAATATTGGTAATTAAAGATAAAATATATATAATGGCACATCTCAGACCTCGTCTCATCTTATACAAATATACGGCTTCGTAATGCTGCCAAAAAAACTGCCTGTTATCCAGCTTGCCTTACTACACATATTAAAACTGACAAAAAATATATATAAATTGGACCATTTTATATTTTATCATATGTTTAAACATTAAACGGAAGAGAATCTTGCCTAAATGTATTTATTGATATGGAATACTTCCACATTTTTGTTTATCTTAATACTGCGCACAATTTTAGGAAGATTATGGAGAACTTATGCAACTTGTGACTACAATGATGATGATGATGATGACAATGATGATGGAAATGTCAAATGCACATAGTAAGTAAATTAAAAAATTGAGTAACGAGATATATTATGTATTCATGATCTAAAATTATATTGCAAAAATATAATAAAACAATGAATATAATCAATAATACAATTCTGCTTTTGCTTTTTAAATAGTATGTGTTACATAATGTATAAGACTTTATTGTATAATCCTGATATACATAAGTAAAATATTGATTCTTAATGAAAATTTGAAAATAGTCATTTAATAATTATTTAAGAATTTGCTACTAAAGTAATTCCCAACAATATAAAATATCCTGCATAACTATGATCAACTTTTTGATACAATTAACCTTTCCATCATTATATATAAATACAACTTTCTAGCACAATGTGTTGCTCCAATTGGTGGCACAACCTATGGCTAACAGATATTGTATGTACCATAACATTGAGATTTTATAGCCAGAACAACTGCACTTCTTTCGAAATGTTTCGATATCTCAGATATTTTTTCGGAACTGTTAATAATGATAAAATGAAATGTTAAGCGAGTATATATACAGTATGCTTTTATCATAGTCACTTATGACTAGAAGATATTATCGTATATTCAATGCAGAATATACTATTCCACAACTTTAGGAATATAATAGTAGTAAATCAATTAAACATAATTGTGTATTTACTAATAAAACATTTTAAAGAGCGCGCACATACTTTTTTTCATTGTAACATTCATAAATAAAAGTGATAAATTATGTTTATCAGTAATATAATCTTCTATAAAATCAACAAATCCATGATAAGAGGTCGTTTAGTGCAAATGAAGAACTGTGCATGTGCCGAATCGTTTGTCCCGAGCACTAATAAATTCGTAAATAAACAATAAAAACTTTATACATGAATGTTAAACTAGTGCATTATATTAATATCTATATAAGAAAAATATGAAAAGTATTATATATGTAACATGGTAGTTACATATATAAATAACTGTAAATTAAAACCATTAGAGTATATATCTTATAAATACTGTATTTTTTACAAAAATTCTTTTGTTCGCTATTTCACTGAAACATGGTTTTAATTTTTAATAAAATAAAATCGTAGTAATATATACGATTAATATGTATTGCATTATATATCTAATAACTTTATAAAATTATGCTTTGCTTTGGGTAATTAGCAATGTATAATATAAAATGATGGATTGACATGTGACTAAATTAACATACTGCAGAGATACTAACATATATATATATATATATATATATATATGTAAATCTCTCTAAATATTTCTTACAATATATTGCACAAAAATCTGGGGTTCATTCTTACAGTGTGTTATATGCAACAATCAAGTGTATAGTTGTTCAGGCTAAATATATCTTTGAAATGGCACATATAATAGATGTTATTAATAACTCTAAATTTTGATAATATAGGAAGTGTCTTTCTTTCCTTTGTCACACTTGTGGTGCACATCACACTCGGAAAATTTCTGTTAAATCTCCTGATTGTCTTCACCAGTCTCATTATCTACAAACTCCACATGTGTAAATGGGAAGTGTCCAACCTTGCCATGTAATTCACCTTCCCACTGACCATTGATATTAGTTTTTGTCACTTTTATCATATCACCTACTTCTAATTTTAGTGCAGTTTTATCGTATGCATTCGGCACCCTCGCCTGTTTCACTTTGGCAAAGGCCGGCAGTGTTCTCTGAATGTTCGATCTTCGTGTTACAGTCGCTTGTCCTGTCGGTTCCGTATGAGATACCTGCGACGTAGGTCCTGAATTTGAGTTGGAACCGGAACTTCCACCGCTCTCAGGCCGCGAATTATTTTCTATTATCATATGACTATCATCGTCGTACTTCTGAACGTATGGAACTGGTATCGAACCAGTTTGGCCAACACTATTTCTAGCTGTCCACCACTGTTCTTCGTCTTTCGATATTATAGTGAGTATATCACCTAAATTACAAGTATCTCATTAATACAACTATAGAAAAAAAACAAATTAACAGAAATGAAAAAAGTCAATATATACCTTTTCTGAAAGGTAAATCCTCAGAATCATTGCCTTCAAAGTCATATTTTGCAATTACCCTTTGCGTTTTCTTTGGCGCTGGCCTAATTAATGGCGTGGTATCTAAGTAATGAAGCTTATAAAAAGCGAGAAGACTGGGAATATCAGGAAACATCTGATCTCCAATCCGATAACGAATTTGTTCTCCTTGTTGGATTTTATTGATAATATAGTGACTAACTTTACTATCCTCCCTTACGCACAGCACAAAGTCACCGTGTATAGAGGTGCTGTCTCGCACTAAGAATACGCCACCTTCTTTTTCACCCATCAATAAGTCGGATGCATCTTGCCGTGACATAGCACCAAAATACCAGCTAAAAAGAATCAAATAATTTTAATTAATTACAATACAGACAGTTCTTCAAAGTTATATCTCACTCAAATATGCCAAAAGAAAATAGTAATTTTATAGTTTCACGTTTTAAAAAGAAAGGAAATATGTAAAACAAATTTGTCATGACACTATTATCTAAGTATTAAAGTTTGAAACAGCTAAATAATTAAGCTTTCTTTTTAGAATAAGAACACAAGAAAGGAAGTGAGAAGAGCTTAAGAACATTTAGTCGATTTTAATTAATATTTGGTGTAAGAACATTCAATGTTAAAACACAAGTATCTACAAATATCTACAAGATAGACGATAAACTAAGGAACACCAGAAAAATTAAGAAATTTATACTCCGCGTCGTCCACAACGGAGGGGTGACACTTCGAAAGCAAGCTGCGACTCGCACGGACCAAAGGTGATTTATCCAGTGCTCCGAGATCCAATACACTGGATAGTAATTGCACCGTTTTTGTACCGTGCGAGAATTTAAAGAGGGGCGCAACATGTTACATGACGCGTACGCGGACCGCACGGCCGCAATTTGAAACGTCATTATGTCAATAATACTTAATGCAGGCATGACACTCGCTCGATGAATCAAAACATGGGAATTCTCCCGCACGCACCTCGACTTGTCATACTGATCGAAGGTTGCAGCCATTGTCGTGCCGATTGGGGGGTCCAGGAGCGAGACGACAGCTTCTTCCCTCGTCAATTGTCAATTAATATATCACGGGGCACGTCCGACGAGAAGGGAAAGAGAGAGAGGGACTAGGCCGAGCTGCCGCATAGTAAGAGGGAGCGTAAAACGCTCGCGCGGGCCACCACCGCGAATGGATTCCCAGATCTATCGCGGGACTCTGTCGGCCACCGGGAAACGCGACGCGTCCGTATCTT
The DNA here is from genome assembly GCA_037157785.1 of Cephalotes varians. Taxonomy (NCBI): domain Eukaryota; kingdom Metazoa; phylum Arthropoda; class Insecta; order Hymenoptera; family Formicidae; genus Cephalotes; species Cephalotes varians. The sequence goes on from JANQDE010000459.1 coordinate 11,234, forward strand.
CCGGCAAGAATCCTTGGAGACACGATCACTCTTCACTCCCGACCCGGGAATATTATGTATCACTCTATCGTCGGACGCTCCACGCACGGTGCGATCTCGTGGGAGCGGACCGTCGGCGACATGTTTTCGAGAATGTTCGCGGGCGTTTCGATCGACGAACGAAGCTTCCCTTCTCTCTGCCTGGGCCTTCGTCGTGAAAACGCCACGCGTTATATGTCGGCACGACGTTTACTCGCCGTACGAAAGATCCGTAATCCGCAAAACGAACGGCGAATCTCACAAAAATGGTCGCCAGTGTAATATGACATTCGTCCGTGCCTCTTAAGGGCGATTCGCAATACCCGCGTGTTTTCCTTAAGCCCGATTTACATAAGTCTATATAGCGCACTGAAATATAATAATACTGGAACGAGCGCGGGCGCTAGTGTCGTGAAATGACAAAGAGGGTCTTAAGTGGTATCTTTGTCTCTTTTTAGTACAATCTGGCCAAMAGTTTYTTWGTAAYGYTTATTGGATACACGTAACCGTCTTTTATAAAACGAGACTGTACGATCCCCACTATCGTTTACCACACATGCGTAGTATAGCTTAGAGAAGGCTAAAGATACCACCTTGGACGCTCTCTCTCGGATCACACTTATTCATAGGGTCGCGCTCGTTCCAGTATTATTATATTTCAGTGGCTAAAGATACCACCTTGGACGCTCTCTCTCGGATCACACTTATTCATAGGGTCGCGCTCGTTCCAGTATTATTATATTTCAGTGATATAGCGTCATATGGCTCCCTGCACAAAGCCACGATGATTGGCCACCGCGATACCGCTTTGCCGCGTTCTGTGTGCGCCAATTCAATGGCTGCGTTCAGCAGAGAAAGCAACTTAGGGCCACTTTTACCAACGTCGGTTAGATTAACCGACGGTTAATTCCAATGGAATTATCCAATCGCATTTGTCTTTGACCAGAATGAACCAANCTTAGGGCCACTTTTACCAACGTCGGTTAGATTAACCGACGGTTAATTCCAATGGAATTATCCAATCGCATTTGTCTTTGACCAGAATGAACCAATCACGGTTGAYACTTTAACCRTCGGTTARMYTAACCGACGGTTAATTCCAATGGAATTATCCAATCGCATTTGTCTTTGACCAGAATGAACCAATCACGGTTGACACTTTAACCATCGGTTAACCTAACCGACGTTGGTAAAAGTGGCCCTTAGTAAGCGCTTTGTGCTGATTGGATTATACTTTTAGATCTAAATTGAGATGGGACTATTCCTCTAGATCTAAAAATATAATCCAATCAACACAAAGCGCTTACTAAGCTACTTTCTCTGCTGAACGCAGCCAATGGTAGATGCTTTGGGTGCGTTCACGCTATTTGCGCTATTGCTATCATTCTATCTTTATCGTTCATTAGCATGGACCTAATGGACGGAGCGTTTTGCTGCTTGGTGGTAAGCTAAGGGGAAGGAGGAAGGTAGTGTCTGATATCACGGGCACACATCAATATGGCCGCCAAAAGACGTCAAATTAGACACAATCAAAAGGCACGGTAGAGCCTTGCTTCATTCAGGGCCAATTTCACCAACGTCGGTTAAGCTAACCGACGGTTAAAGTGTCAATCGTGATTGGTTCATTCTGATCAAAGACAAATGCGATTGGACAATTCCATTGGAATTAACCGTCGGTTAGACTAACCGATGGTTAATTCCAATAGAATTATCCAATCGCATTTGTCTTTGATCAGAATGAACCAATCACGATTGACACTTTAACTGTCAGTTAGTCTAACCGACGGTTAATTCCAATGGAATTGTCCAATCGCATTTGTCTTTGATCAGAATAAACCAATCACGATTGACACTTTAACCRTCGGTTAGCTTAACCGACGTTGGTGAAATTGGCCCTCAGTGAAACAAAACTGGTGTTAGATACTTTAATTGTCCACTAAATACTGCGTAACTACGTCCGACCGTTACTACGTAATATCACAAGCCACGAAGTTATTGCCGTGATGATGACAAGTAGCTAATTTCCCGTATATCGTCGCCATATTGATGTCCGCAAACGTGAAAATAGCCTTCATACTTCCTGCCTTTTAGCTTACACCCCCCTTGCCCAAAACTGTACTTTAGGGCTATCGCACACAAAATGACATAACCTGCATATGCATAACATAAGACCGCTGAACCAATGAACGTCCAGCATAAAGCCGCCATATTGATTGGCTGTGCTTAAAGGCCGAAGCACAGACTCTTGCATAGCGCATAAGACATAAGGCATAAGAAAATCAACCAATCAGAGTCCTTTATTTYCTTCTTTTCCAWGAAATGAARTGCTCTGATTGGTTGATTTTCTTATGCCTTATGTCTTATGCGTTATGCAAGAGTCTGTGCTTCGGCCTTTATGCTAGACGTTCATTGGTTCAGCGGTCTTATGTATGCATATGCAACTTATGTCATTTTGTGTGCGATAGCCCTTACGCTCCGTCCATTAGGTCCATGTTCATTAGATGTAAAACAATAGCGTCTTCGTGAACGCATCCTTAAAGGCCTAATCACACTAGCGATTACCGATTAGATTGCGATTGTGATTGGCGATTGGTAATTACTTTTAGCCAATCAGAGCAAAGCAGTCACCGATTGAGATTAGTCATAGCCATTTAAAGCCCGTATCAGACTAGAGATTGAGATTGAGATTGGATTGGAATTTAACTAATCAGAAGAAAGAAAATCAATCTCAGGTTTAGTGAACTTTGCGTTGATTGATCAAAATCCAATCCAATCCAATCTCAATCCCAATCTCTAGTCTGATACGGGCTTAACTGACGTTGGTGAAATTAGTCCTAAGACGATCTTAAATATAAGAACGGATTATGAATATCGGCTTAAGACAGCTTGAAATAAAAATCAATTATGAACACCAGCTCTAGTCTACAAAAAGGGTGCTTTCTATTTAGTGATACAAGTCGACACAAACGTTCTATCTTTGAACGTTTTCCAGCAAGGAAAATAATATAAGGGCTAAGTTTTACTGCTTAAGTTTTTTGTGTGCGATAGTCTTAACACAGTGAACCATTTCATCCTTCTTGTTTGCCAATATTAAACAAGGATGAAATGATTCACTGTGTTACACTATGGCCGGTATTCATAGTCGAGTCTTATATTTGAGATCGTTTTAAATATACTCTTAAGATGTCATAAGCCAATCACAGAGCCATATTAGCGTTTTAAGACATTACTTAAGCCAATCTTAAAATAAGAATCGACTATGAATACCGGCCTATGTCCTTGCTGGAAAACGCCCTTTCTTGGCATTCAATAAGTAACAAAGACAGACCGATACTTGTGTCGATTTAGGTGAATTCGTTTATGCAGTCACTGGCTTAGTTTCCACCGAAGCCTTTAATTCGTACCTAGTGCGACGTAGAATCAAATTTAAGTCGATGGAAATGCAATAGACCATGGGAATGAGAGTGAGCTATTGCATTTCCATCGACTTAAATTTGATCCTACGCCGCACTAGGTGTGAATTAAAGGCTTCGGTGGAAACTAGAGCACTGYTRYAGAGGGTATCATTTTATCTTCATTGTTCATTGGACGTAAACAAAGACAAAATGATACCTTCTGCAGCAGTGACTACATAAACGAATTCACCAAAAATGATACCTTCTGCAGCAGTGACTGCATAAACGAATTCACCCTTTGTGTCACCAAATGGAAAGCACCCTTAGGCCAAGATTTCATGTGTCGTACGACAAGGTCTTTCAAGCCTGTTGATTGGCTGACAGGACAGAGTGATCCGACAACCTCTCTATCCTATACCCAGAAGTGCAACCGCTCATTGAGCGCTCAGTGAGCTTTTGTATCTGATTAGCCTATTCCATTAGATCTAAAAATATAGACCAATCAAATGCAAGAGCTAACTGAGTTCTCAGTGAGCGGTTCCGCTTCTGGATGCACCCATTGGTCAATAACAGAGAATACTCACGGATCCGCTCCGCAACAGTTGAGTCTGCTGAACGTGACCATTGTTAGTCAATTGACGATTTTTTTATTTTGACTTTTTGTTCCTTCCTATCGATTACGAATATATCTCAATTACATAATTCTCTTTATATTTTATGCTGCAAAAATAACGTTGAAAATTGTAATTCACGTTTGCTCCGAGAGAGGTCTCCGCAGTCTTTCCTGCCGCCGTTAAATGTTTGGATGTGTTGTTTGAATTGCTGAACTTAAATGTTTTTATTTGAACGTTTCTATTTCACGTCGTTCGCTCCCGTATTTTTGGATTTTTACGCCGAGAGAACGTACCGTGAATGCGCGACTGGTGCATTATGAACTGTATGATTAATATTAATTAACGCAATTTCGTCGCTTGAAGTGCGGAAGTGTGGGTCGGAATGGCTGTTAGCGCGTCCTTCCATCGAAATGTCGTTTTATTGAATCAATTGGTCCCACCAGATCATGACTTCAAGAAAATTTTTCGCGAGGTAAACATCTCATTTTTCTTTATCTTATCGATTTCGGAGCATTATTCTTTTTTTATATGTCTCATCTTTCTCGGGGGCCTCTTGTCGGTAACAATGACAGCAAATGTGTTACAGGGAATGTTTGATAAACCAAATACTACAGGATTTATATATGTTTCACATTATCTGCTAACGATATTTGACATAGAGCGTTTTAAAAAGCTAGTTGAATGGCCAGTAATTTGCAAGAAGACCGAGACAAAGTATCGTAACAATGTCAAAGACTATCTGAATGTCATTGCATTGGAGAATCCCGACATGGGATTCCCACATGTGGTCACTACATATTTGCTTCATGCAAGTGGTACTAAGTTTATGACTATAATGTGGAAACTGTCTCAGCTTACATTGAAGACATATATTATGCGTGATGGTAGGTATCTAAGAAGCAAAATATTAACGGTATGTTAATAATTTGTCAGCAGAACAGAATTTGTGGTAGATTAGCATCAACTATGTTTGCATCAAACTTGTGTTCTGTCATTAGAACCTTGCTGATATAATCTGATAGCAAATCGTCAGCAGAAACTAATCTTCTATTTCAGAATGAGATATCTTAAGTAATTTTAATTGTTTATAGTCAGTCTGTCATCATATCCTGTTGAGTTCTATTTCTGCTGATATTCTGCCAACAATAGCAGATACTTTGCAAAATCTATCTTTGATAGATTTGTCTGTCTGAATAATTCTTTATTAAAAATATATTGATCTAATTTGTATAATTTTTCATATTTTTGTATAGAATTATATATTCTAATATATTTAGTCATTATCCATTGTTTCAGGTGAATACAAAGTTGTATTTGCACCAAAATCAGGGCTTGCAAGTGACTTGGTTAAAACATACCTACAGCAATCCAAGGCAAATGTCACTTGTGATATATTAAGTCATCACAGAAATTACACACAAATGGAAAAAGATGCAAATTTTGCATTGGCGTAATATTTTTAAATTCCTCTTAAAATAATATAGTTTGTTAATATCAATTTTATAAGCTTTCTAAGTTTTTCTTATTCCTTCTTTAGGGAAGAGAAAGAATACTTGGCTAAAATTAAAACAGAATTGTTTGACAAGAAACAATCTCTGGCAAATTGTGCATCTGTGGCCCCCGTTGCTGAATCTATAAAGCAATGTTTGACAAATATTGAAGATACAAAGATCATATCAAGTTAGAATCATATTTATTTTAAATATATAATTTTTTATTAAGAATCTTATATTGTACACATGAAATTAATGAATATATATGGATTTTAGTGTGGAAAAATAGTTTAGATGAAAATATACAATATATACGAAAGCAAAACATGATATTGAAAGATCTGGAAAGAATGTGTGAAAATACAAGTGGCATAATATCAAATCTATTGAACGATGCAAAAGTACTAGACAACAAGCAGCTGGAAAAAGTCAATTCTTCTTCAATATCGGAATTACCATTTTCACCTGATGTTCAGGTAAAACTGAATATTAAATAATTGCATCACAACCTTTCTTTAACTTTATACTAATCAATTAAACCATGATTTATTTTAAAAATAATAAATATAATTACGTATCGATACTATTTGATATTCTATTTATATTTTGAATTTATGTATATATATAATTTTTCTTTTAGCATTGTCTTTATCGCTTGTATAATGATAACAAATTGGTATATCATAATTTTATTCATCTGTTTACTTTAATCTTATATCAAATATATCAATGTCTGAAGAAAGGAGACTTAGTGGATCTATCACAGTGTCTCTTGCCAGTAGAAGCAAGTGCGGAAGACATGAAATCCATGTGCAATGTATTCAAAACTTTCTTAACAAGCATGATAAATTTTATGGAAGAGTCACAAAGTGTTTTGTGTACAAAAAGTATAGAGCGCATATCTGAAGAAAATGTGTTACCCTTTGTAAAAAGTGTGCTCCTTATGCCTTCACCTCTTATAAAAATTAATACTAACTGTAGGGATGAAAGAAATGATACACAATTATCGCAGTTTACACCCGGTGAAAGTAAGTTCAAGATTTAAGAAACAACTATAGATTGTAATTTTTTATGCCAAAATAATTATTGTCATAATTATATATTTACATTTTACAGTTACACATAAATCATTATTTTCGAGATATATGCGGCACAATCGGAGTTACACACCAGATTTAAGAACGAACTTATTCGTATCGCGTATCAATATGGACAGCACTATGTTAGATAGTAATGAAAAACAAGGATTGAATACACGTTTTGTGACACCTAAGGTGAAACAGTTATGTAAAAGAACAACAGGAAAATACTCCCGATTATTTTCTACATACTCGAAGAAAAACATAAAAGGTTTGTAAAGATTCTTTTGATTTGTACATAAATGATACTCTTCGAAATCTTTTATAATAATTTACGGAAAATAATTTAAGGAAAAAATAGGATGGACAACCAGGAAGTTATTAAAACTATATAATAGTCATTTTATGAAGAGAATGAGATGAATTAAACATTACATTATAGACGAAATCCTCTATAATGTCTATAATGTCCGAAATTGTTAGTCCTCTTTTATTTATATTTATTTTTACAAGTTTATAAACATATTATTTTTGGACTATGTGCTAACAGATGACATTTTATATTTGCAAAGTAATGTTTAATTCATTTGATTTTATCATTATATAAAATAGTAGCCATTTAGTTTCAATAACTTTTTGATTGTCGCTCTAGTATATATAAATAAAATTAAATTTTTGAAATTTTATATAGTCAATTCTAGCATGATGTCTCTGCCATCTGCTGTAGAAGCCAATTCTTTTGCCATTACAAGTACAGTACAAGAAGAAATGTCCAATTCATCGGATCTTAATTTAGATACCGCAGCAAAGAGTCTTTTCAATTGGAATGAAGAATCTCTCAAAGTTTCATCCATACAATTCACTCCAATAAAACGAAACATCTCACAAGTTGTGTCTCAGCAACAAGCGAAAGATAAACTCGATCACGAGATCAAAGTGAATAAACCTGAGTTGGATGAATTTACAGAGATACAGTTTGTGAGTGACGAGGCCAAGAGCACAATTATCAAACATGAAAATAGTTCGAGAAGGCGATCCATTAGCGATTTGGTGGAACGTTTTAGGAAGGTACTGGAAGCCAGCAATTCCATTACAGCAAAATTAGAAAATAAGTGCATAGAACATGAAATTGAATAATGAAAGAAAAAAGGAAATAAAAGTATTTTTCCATCTATAAATTTTTTGAAGCAGAAGATTTCCATTATTAAAAACCAATAGAAAATTAGTTGAGATTGTTTGATTTATTAATTATTCATTTTAAAATTTATGAATAACAACTATAAAATTTGACATCTAACATACAATGTTTCATGTGAATAAGTAATTCAGTATATTTATGTGAAAATGTGATATGTTCTGTTTCTATCATAGATAGGTTATACACAGTTTTAGAATAAGTTGTCAATAAGAAACAATGTAAAGTATTAACAAGCTTGTTTGCTTAAAGATTTGTACAGATACTGAAAACTTGGATAAACAAAGATTGAAGATTCCAATATATTTCTGCGTTAGTATAATGTTCTTCTAAAAAAGAAATAGACAAGAGTTGGTATTAACATTTTCTATTTCGTGTAGTGAAACTTATTGTATATTTTTTATAACATATTTATATGTATTTATATATTAGATCATTATCATGTTACAGACTAACATATGTTGTTACGAAGTAATTTTGTATAAAACTTTTTAAAAATGATCTTTGTACAAATATATTTTTGCCTTCTTCATCCGATTCTCATATCAGTGCAGTTTAGATAAGGAATGGCATTTTTATCTTACATATAAATTTAAAAACATTTGCTTATTGTTTATACAAACATTTTTTTCCCCTTCGAGATTCTCGATATTAACCCTTAACCGCACTTAGGAGTACAGAATACTCCTATCAATCAAAGTTTTGGCTGAACTTTCTGTGCTTATTTTCTGTTACTTGTTCAGTTTTTTTCACTATTTTAAAATTAAAATTTTTTAATAGGACCTATTGTATCTTATTTTGGAAGGTTTGAAGAGTACCAATTTTTGCATTAAAAAACGAAAATGTAGCGTCGCAGTAAGCATTTTTGCGGTTGGGGTTCGCACCCCATGTGTCGGTTATGTTATAAGAGCAAAATGTGTCGATTAAGGGTTAATTCTAGTAAACTAGTTATATCTTTTGGTTATTGTCATCCAAAAGATAATGGTGTTTACTATTTCATCAAATAACACTCTTAAATTTATAATAGTACAACAGTTTATTCACAGATATTACGTTTGGAGTGCTATATACTGTATTTATTTATATTTGCAATAAGTAAAAAGAAATGTATACATTAAAAATTAGTCTTTGCATTCTGAATTCTATGTGTTGCATTAAATGTTACATCATTTATTTAGATATCCCATATTGATCTAATAATGTAAAAAGGCACAATGGCGGCACATTTTTAGTATATGTACATTAATCGTTATATAACTTATACATTGAATATATAATTGTATTAACCAATTACAAATCTTTATTAAGTTCTAATTTTTGTGCATTTTAGAAAAATATTGATACTTTCTTTTTTAAGTTATCTATATGTTGTTATTATTTCTTATTGCGTTAATAAAATGCAATATGTTTTTATTATTAAAAATTGCAGAATGCAAATTAGATATATGTATAATATGTGCTTTGCAAATTTTGGCAGAATTTCACATTGTACGTAATTATCTTCTTTTCAATCCTTCTAATGTATCATTTAGAAACGATATTCCTAAAATTTCATATCGGCAATATAGTTTGATATTAATTTTTAAAAATATTCTTATGTAGAATTTTCGTATCTCTTTTGTATTTCGTTCGGTATGATATACAGTCATTTTCATCGGCCGAGCGTGGAATAAAATTTAGGCTGCAAGAGAAAAAAAAGAAAATTTCTCATTACATAACATTAATTTTTCGTACTTGCGTGTGAGTGAAAATGGCAGTGACTTCTATGTGATCTAAAAAATCAATTTTTTCAAAAATCGATTTTATTGTTATTTGTCCTCTTTTAAACCATAAAATGGGACCTCCTCCCTCCCTCTCTCTCTCTCTCTCTCTCTCTCTCTCTCTC
>JANQDE010000459.1:30821-45514 GCA_037157785.1 Cephalotes varians
TATATATATATTATGTACATCAATGTAGCTGAAAAAACTAAGTATGAGGAAAGATTATATGATTTGCAGTGATCTTATTATGATGCCAGTATTTGTTTTATTCATTGGTAGCGATATATCATCGAATTTAAATTCTACTTATATATATAAAACTGTTAATATGATTTAATAAATTAATGGTAAATTATGATGGCGTTTTTTTTCGACTAGATGAGTTGTATTACGTTGCAACATGTTAATTTAAGTTTCTCTGTTTTTACACTAGAAAAAAGAGAATACATTACTAGAAAATATTCATTAACATTTGTGATTGTTCGAAAACAACTTATAATTCGCTTGAAGTTTGTTTGCGCTTTTTGCAAATTATTTCATCCAATCGTTCTCATTTTGTAAGATGAGATGTAAGATTACGTGAAATTTGTTTTGTTCTAGCAAATCCGAAAAGGTACATACACAACGCGTAGCACTGTGTCTTAAAACGGAATAAGAATTGATCGATTTATTCGTAACGGTCTGGATTTATTTATTATTAGAATAAGAAATTATAAATCGCGAGAAGAACGCAGATGAAACGCGTCTATTTGATTTATCGTCTACTCGCGATAGAAGGAATGTATGAGAATGAATCACATGTCACATGACTGCTCATATCCCTCGTAATGAGGACACCGATCACCGGTGAGCATAGAGCGTCACAATATGACGCTCAGAGCAGATTTGACAGGTTAGGACCGATGTCTCGTCTATCACGAACACCTTTGACTTTGATAAACAAATGGTTTTCGTTCGCGTAACGTCAGAAAAGAAAACAACGTGATATGACACAGCTTGCCGTGTTGCGGCGTTCTTCATCCTATCCGTTTTCGAAATTTACGTGTGCAAGATACGTTTGACTCATCGCTGACGCTGCGACCACATCCTTTAGTAATTAACATAAGTCGTTAGGAATCTGCTGCCAGACCTTTCCCTCTCATTAGCGAGGGACCCCTGCGAAAAGAAGAGAAGCGTAAGTCGCGCTTCGCGAGAGAAGCCAGCTGTTTATGCTCGGTAGCGATCTGTCACGATGGAGCCTGGCACAAGCTCGACGGACGATTACGCAGAGATAATACGGAAATTGCCTCTTTACTTGAGATTGGCCTATGGCACAGGTCATGTACTGAATGACATCTGCGCTTCCATGTGGTTCACGTATTTGCTGGTCTTCTTTCACCTGGTGCTCGGATTTGATCCGACTTTGGCTGGCATTGTGCTGCTTATTGGTCAAATAGCGGATGCCTTGGTCACTCCGTTTGTTGGTTTTCAATCCGACAGAAACGACGATTTCTGGTTGTGCAGATACGGCAGAAGAAAGACGTGGCACTTATTAGGTATTATTATTTTTAAACCTGTTATTATTCAATCCGCATATCTTGTTATTATTTAGCTAGTAAGTAAAATATTGGCGGTACACTAGCAATTTGCCAGCAAATGCAAGCAAGATGTTGCAACAGATTGATTGCATTTGTAAACTTGTGTTTTGCCAGCCTACAAGAGAGCAGAGTCAATATAATATGAGCAGATTGTCATTGGAAACTGAGCAGAATCATTTAAATGATATATCTATTTAAGAAATGGCAGCATCTATTTGACTGATACTGCTATTTTGCTGTCAATGTAGATATAGTTGATGACAATCTGTTATAGAGTCCTGCAGTGAATTTGCTATTACATTTTATGAGCAAATTCTGTTATAGTTTTGTTGATATTCCGACAAAATTTGTAATAAACATTTTGCAAAATTTGCTTTCAATACGTTGGCTAGCTGGATGGTATTTTTGTTTCACACTGCTATGATTATTTACTTTGCAGGCACCATTTGCGTATTATTGGGATTCCCTTTCATATTCTCGCAATGTATAGGCTGTGAAAGTGCGCATCAATACGCACAGCTAGTTTATTATGCTGCTTTTGTAGTGATTTTCCAATTTGGTTGGGCAGCGGTACAAATATCGCATTTGGCTTTAGTCCCAGAGCTTACGCCTGCTGAACACGAGAGAACTGAACTTATAGCTATAAGGTAATAATCACTGAAGTCATTGAAAAAGTTATTGAAGGAAAAATAGCGTACAACATTTACTCAATAAAGATAATATGTGTATATAAACAAAATCTTTAATCTTAATAATCGTAATATTAAATAGATTCACATTTACTGTCTTCTCCAATGTTCTTGTTTACTGTATTATGTGGGGTGTACTACATGTAACAAGCGATGAGTATGATGCTCAGATTGGACCTAGTGACATTCACAAATTTCAGAAAGTTGTTCTAATAGGAATAACAACTGGATTAATAGGATCCATTATATTTCATGTTGTTGTTAAGGAAAACACTAATGGCAGTGCTAATGGTAATAGAATATAGTTTTTAAATATTATATGTACTTATATACGTTTCTTCCTGCATATGTATAGCAACAAATTTGATATCATTTTAGGTAGTTTTTTGCATAGAAACCCCAGAACAGCATCAGTATTATTGAAAGATACCAGAATGTATCAAGTAGCATGTGTCTATATGCTTACACGATTATTCATTAATTTGTGCCAAATTTATATGCCCCTATATTTACACGAATCATTGAATATGCCTGCTACATCTTTGGCATATATACCATTGACAATGTATCTAAGTAGCTTCTTGACGTCTTTAATCATAGAGAGGCTCAATACAAAATGGGGTCGAAAAGTCGCATATTCTATCGGGGTTTTATTTGCGATATGCGCTTGTATATGGATACAATTTGGCAATGGCGACATTTATATCAAATATGAGATCTATGTTGTAGCTGTGTTACTAGGTAATTCACCCCACACACACCCACACACACACACACACACACACACACACACACACACACGCGCGCGCGCGCGCGCGCGCGCGCGCACAAATTTTAATTAGATATAATGCAAATGTAAAGTTAGAAATTTGAAAAATCTAAAAATGATAATTGAATTTGTCCTAATAAATTTAATTTGCAATATTTCAGGTGCTGCTGGTGCAATAATGTTAGTGACTAGTCTTGGTGTTACTTCGGATCTAATAGGAAAAAATACTGAAAGCGGTGCTTTTGCTTACGGAATTATGAGCTTTACAGATAAACTTAGTAATGGTTTAGTGGTTATGTTGATTCAGTACTTAGTAAAGTTAGTAAGAACATCTAATACATATTTAAAACTTAAATTTTTATTATTTGAAAAATCATAAATTTAAAGAAGCACTGCTTTAATTGTGCTTGCTTTTCAGACACTTGTCGTCTGGTTATGCTAGTTATTATTATAGAGACATTCTTACATATGTCTGTGGCATATCTGCGACATTTGCTTTACTGATGATTTTATACATCAAACCGTTTTCTCGTACTGCAGGTATGTTTCAAATACATTTGTTTAATAACAATATTGTGATAATAATTACAATGTTCAATTATATAAATATGAAAAATTGTTTTTTAGTCTTTGATACGTTACGCGACGATGATGATGAAGGTTTCATAGAAACTCCAAATGCGATTGATGGAAATTCCTCTTCAAACCAATCTCAAGTCAATGTACATTGATAATATAATGTAATTGATTTTGTAGTTTGTAAATATCTAGCATAAAAAATGGAATGTAAAGATATCGATTATTTCTTAAGAGAAAAAAAGCGATAATTGCTATGTAGATTATGATATGTGATATGTAATAAGCGAACTACTTTTTTACTTGAGATTGTTGATATTATTAATATTACAAATTAATATATTTTAATGATATTATTGATATTCATTTTATTAATGGATTTGTTATAACACGCAAGATTATTGTAAACGATTTTTGAATTAAATATTTTAAATTTTTAATATCGTTATTATATCAAAATCACATGGAATATATAAACATTTGTTATATACGCTCTTTTAGCTTTAATACGTTTAAATCTACATATATCCGCATTTTAAAGATAAATATGCGCTCATATTTATGTCCATGTATTGCATCATATCACGCAAACTGTAGAAGCACTTGGGAAGTAGTCTAAAATTATGTAGATTGTATTGACTATTTTATCCTCGAATATATTTTATTATAGTTTCTCTTTTTCCTTATATATTTCTAAATGTTTCATTTTTCTTTAGCATTATTTTTCTTTATTTTTTTGTTTTTACTACATGAAAATGGCTTGTCATTACTCTAGATACAGTTAAAAAATGAAACAGTTGAATTAAGACGTAATAATATAGATAGAATAGAGAACTCTTTTTCCATTCTAATGTCCGCACCAATGTAGAAAATAACTTTAATTTCGGTTCAACTTATTCTTCATTTTTTCTGGTTCTAAGAATTAGAAAGAATTAATCTACATTGGTGAAAATGGATGTATTCGAAGTTTATTAAAGTCTTCTCAAGGAACAAAATTAATCATATTGCATGCTATAATGTGTAAGAACATCTGTCATTAATGAGGGATTAAAAATAATCAGATGTTTTTATACCGAACTAAAATAATACTTCCTTTATTATACTTACAGTCTAATAAGACATCTAATAGCTCCGATTTTGATTTTGGTTTCTTAGTCAATGGAAAAAATTGAAATCATCATTTAAATTATGATTATGTTCTGATTATTTTACAATTGCAGTTCTTTCAGTATTATTTCATCTTGTATCTTTTTTAATTGTTCTATTAAATTATATATTTTTATTATATATTTATATTCTTTATTATATATTTATATATGAATAATTAATATTAATAATATGTTTATTATATATTTATATTATATATTCTTTATTATATATTTATATTCTATTATATATTTATATTCTTTCTAAAAAAATGTACATTGTAATGCTAGAAATAAAGAAAAAGTAAATTAAAATATTCTTTGTATAATATTTAATTATATATTTTTTACGTATTATGCATTACGTATTATAAAGAAACAAATAATTATATTTTTTAAATAGTTCTCGATGCTTCTCTTAAAATAGATTTTTTTATCATTGAATTCAGGATAGATATTTGAGCATTTTTTTCTTTTATTCTTAATGTTTTCGAACTCATATTTTCATTAGAGTTGATTACAATGTATTTTAAAAAACCTTTTTTATTTTTTACTTTCGTATTATTTTTTTAGTCTTCTTTTATTTTTTTATTTCTTAAAATATCTAAGTTTCAAAATTCGAGAGTAAAAAAAAAAATTATGGAAATATTAGAAAGCAATAACATAATTAGAGATAATTGCCTAAATTTTTTCGATATGATTGATGATTGTGAGCTAAGTGCTCGTATATACATCCGTGCGACGATTATGGTCGATCGTTTGATTTGAAACAAAATACGTACGTAACGAAATAAAATACGTACATAACTAAACAAAATACGTACATAACGAAACAAAATACGTACGTATGAACATAATATCGCATTTTGGAGCGATTTACATAAATAGTGTTAACATTATATTATATTATGAACTAATAAGTCTGGTAGTTTGAAACTTTCACAGTAAATAAAAAAATAGATTCATTTACTTGAGTTTTTCTTGCGGATATTTGATCCGAAAATATGAAAAGCCGCGCTTTTTATTTTTTACGTATGTATTAATAAACTTCATTAATGGCTTGTGATATCCTAATTTTTTGAATTTGATTTAAATCTTTAGAAATATTTTTTTAATAGTTTATACTTTCAAATTACATATATTAAAAAAAATCAATCTTCTTGATCTTTTACTTTGAAAGTAGAGCTGCTTTGGAACTGCCTGAAGAGCATCTTTAAATAAAGTATATATATCTCTCAGTTGCTTCTTTATATAGTATTATATAGCATAACGACAAACATTTATAATTCATAACATTACACATAATTTTTCTCGTTAATGAAATATTTGAAACTAGCAGAAATAACAAATTGATTAATATAGATTAAGAACTGGAAAAAAGAACAAAAAGAAAGCCGCAAAGCGCAAAAATAATTTAATATATCCAATCTATCTATCTTATAGCTTCAGTATTATAAACTTTTAAGTTTTAATAGTGTTTCACGGTTTCAGTTTGAGATAGAAAAAAAGACTAAAGACTAAAGATTAAAGAAAGAGTTACAAAACAATTTCGGTCTCTGTTCCTAATAATTATCTTCTTCGATAGAAATTGTTCTGCTCTAAATGGTTTCTTAACGAAAACTTTGAACGTCGTCGTTGCGCATTGTTGATCATTCCGTTTCCATAGGAATTCTCCAGGGGAACATGAAAAATGTCAGGAAGCGATAGCACCAGCATTCGCCCACCCTCGTCTTATCGTTACCGAAGGTATGCTTTATCATCGAGGTATGCCCCGAGTTAATAAGTCACGGAACGCGTATGTTGATGGTACGGCGGCGGTACGGTGCCACTTGTCCCCGCCAAGGGGTCTATAAATGTCGGATGGTACCATCGCACGCGATCCACTACCAGGCTCCTCCAGTTACAATGTTGGAGCGCCGTTCGATTTTCTTCGTTGACTTCTCCCGGCTGGGAGAAACGTATCATCGATTGGTCGGTCGGCCGACGTGTGTTCTTGAGAGAGTGAAACGAAGAGTTGCTTGATAAAGGGTAAAACGCGCTCAGAATGCTAACGACGAACAACGCCTACGCTTGCCGCGACTGTCACCCCTTCGTATCTGGTAGTGTGACGAGCATTACGACTATTGGCAATCCGGGTACGACACGTTCAAAATTCTCTCCGAGAATTATCGCCAAATTGAAAACATCATCCGGTATAAATAGTTACACGGATCCAGCGTGCGTTGCACGTATGAAGCGCTTGAAGAACAGGTGAAATTGGAATTTATTTCTTAATTTGTCTTTAAAAGAGAAAGACCATATTATGTATGTGTGTCTGTGATGTAACAGTGATAAATATTACTATACTAAATATTATTAGCACGAATTATATAATAATAAAAATATCTAAAAAAATAAGAATATCTTATTAAAAATATTTTATAAAAATATTATATATATAATATTTATATAATATTCATATATATAAAATATTTGTAATTTCTTTATTGTTTGTATACGTCGCCCGAAAAACCAGTTTTCTCTTAATATACTGATTATTTTGATAAATATTATCACATGATTCGATGATCGAAATCTCTGTGTGTGTGTGTGTGTGTGTGTGTGTGTGTGTGTGTGCGCGCGCGCGTGCGCGCGTGTGTTTATGTATATAATTCGCTATTTAGTATGTATATAATAAAGTTTTTAAACAAAAATACAACTTTGAAAATTAAATGTTCCAAGAAATTAAAGTATCTTTTTGGATATTTTTAATAAAATATTCTTATCTTTATATATATATGGGGTGCGTGTGTGTGTGTGTGTGTGTGTGTGTGTGTAATATAATTATAAATCCACAAAATGTATATATTTTAGACATTTATTATTCAATTATTGATTACAAAAATAGTTAAATAAAAAATAAATTTTGCAAAACATCTGCTACAAATTTTATTGATAAAAAATGTCAGAAATATAACAGAATCTGCTATAACAGAATATGATGATAGATTGACTGCAGGATATGATTTTGTAATGATTTTTGAAATGATGCATTTAAATTACGAAATGGTATCTGCTCAGTTTTTATTAGCAATCTCTATCTTCAGATTATGTTGATAAGGTCTGTTTATAAAACACTGAGTTTGCGAACGCAATTAATATTAATCACAATATTCTGTTTGAATCTGTTGGTAATTGTTGTTTACCGAGTGCGTATATATTTGATTGATGAATGTGTAATATTTGATTAATTAGCGTAAGAAAAATGATTATTTTGCAGGAAAACAAATGGAACTTCAAAGTTGGATCTAAGCAAAAGAAAACCGGCGGATTATATGGAACTGGCATATAGAGAAGCTATCTCGAAATTGAAATATCTGTTGGCTGAATCATATGCTCCAACGGGAATGTCCGGAATGTGAGTTAACAGAAAAAAATTTATAAATAATTAAATTATTGATGTCGCAAATAAAATTAAAACAAGAGAAATAAAACTCGTATATAAACATATAAATTTTGACGAAATAAAATTCAAAAAATAGATTGCGGGATAAAATTGTAATCAATAATAACATTTACTTATATGTACTTATATGAATATTTAAATATACTTTTACTTTATAGATCTATTAGAATTTAATTTTGTATTGACTAAACAATTAAGATATCTCTTCTATTGAATTATTATTTAATAGACTTTTAAAATGTTTTTCTTTCTCTTTTTTTTCTTTTTCTCTCTTTTTCCCTTTCTCTCTCTCTCTCTTTCTCTTTCTCCTCCCCTCTCTCTTTCTCCCTGTCTCTCTCTCCCTCTCTCTCTCTCTCTCTCTCTCTCTCTCTCTCAAATTTATTCTATACTACTCTATAAATTCTATTTTATAAATTTTTCAATTATTTTTCGAGTATTTTGTCTTATATACATTAAGATAAAAACAATTTTTATCTATAGAAAGCAACGAAGTGTTCGGAGCGTATACAAAAGTAATCCACGAATTAGTGAATCTGGAGAGGACACAGATGATCAAAGTATGATTAGTGATAATTTCCGAAGAAAAGATCTTTCCAGAAATGCAGTTTTAAATACCTTCCCACCTCTCTCGAAAACTATTCAGTCGTCAAAGGCGTACAGTAATTTAGCATTGTCGAGAGCTGATCTTCAATCAATTCCTCCGGAATTAACATCTTTCATCGAACGACAGGAGGATTATATCGAACAACTGGAACGAGAGTCTCAATACTGTAGAGATGAACTGATCAATCTGTTGAGCAAAGTTCGCGAGGTACAATTTTTTTTCAAACCAATTCATCAGATCAAAGAGTATTTAAGTATCTAAGCTATTACAATAATGATAAGCAGAAGAGGATGAAATTTTTTATCGTTTCAATTATCATGACTCTTCATAGGTCGTTGCCGAAAACGAGACATTGCACAGCAGGAATCAAGTTGCATTGTCCAAGTGCGTTCTGCGGGATCATAAAGATCACTGTGGGACAAATCACGAGTGTCATAAGCAGGACGCAGGTGGTCATGATAATATATTGGAATGTAAACGAGAGAAATCCTTAGAAGGACCTAGTATAATGTTCGAGTCGAGAATTAGCGAACTGGAGGCGCAATTGACCCAGACCAAACTGGAATTACGAAAGGCACAGGAGGAGAACCAGGTGAATTTGAAGCGTTTGTCCGAGAGTGGTTCAAGTGAGAGCAATGCTGAATTGAAGGTCGAATTGGATAAGGCTCTACGCGCCAAGTACGAGGCTGAGATGAAGTTAGAGGAATTACAGAAGCTACTGTCGGTCGCGCGAAACAAAGAGACCGAGGCGACGCAGAGAGCGAGACGATCTATGGATGATAGGCAGGAGATCGAGTTTGAGAGGAATCAGAGCGAGATGGAGATTCGGAGATTAAAGGACGAGCTGGAGAGACAGCACGAAAAATTACGGGAAGCGGCTCAGGATGCAAATAGACGAATAACCGAGGAGAGGCAACAAGTGGAACGTCGATACAATCAACAAATCGAGCAACTCACCACCGACATCGCGACCCATTGGGAGACCACCAACAAATCGCAATTGGAATCTGAGAAACAGCGACGAGAGATAAACGAACTGAGACGAGAATTATCTCAAAAACAAACCGCCACGGACAACCTGAAGAAAGAGCTGCAAAATAAGATATGTAAGTTTATGTTGCACGAACGAGTTTATAAATAAATATTAAAAGCCTTAGAAGATGTATTTATTTGTACAAAATTGCAAATGAAGAAGTATTTTTGTGTTGTTTAGCTACTTTGCAGAGCGATCTGAATCAAGCGTTGAGCGAAAAAGACGCTGCGGAACAAGAAGTTTTGACTGGTAAACTGGCGGCTGAACGAAGCGATAGGCAGGCTCGTCAAGAACAGAGCAGATTGCAGGCAGAAATAAATTCATACAAGCAGCGTTTGGAAAGAGCGGACGCTGATCTGGTACATTGTAGACGAGAAAATCTACGATTGTCGGAACAAATAGCATCTTTGGAAAAAGAGGTGAATCTTGAATATCATTTTAGTGAATTCCCATACAGCACAGATATCCTAAAAACGTTTCCAGGATGTCCATGTGCTGAGGTTGATATCACGCATATTATCAAATAGACAATACGATGGATATACCTAAAGATTTCTGAAATTGTTAAAAAAAACATTTTTGTTTTTTATTAATTTTTGTATATTTTTTATTTTATATAAAATTTTTTAATTTTTTGAAATGAAATTATTACAGGCTTTCTTGAGCATTGTGATAGTCTCAATCTAAACTTTTATTTAAAAAGAAACAAAATTTCACATACTCTTTCTATTTTTTAATATCAATTATTTCCGTCTCACAAAAAAATCGCAAAATATAAATTGTAGAGAGTATAAAAAAAACTTTCGAATAATGAAAAAGAATAATGAAACGTTGCTCTCAGAATAATGCCACATGGAATATTGGTTCACATTACTCGCGATATTTAACGATACATTCTGGAGAAAATAAAAATCTTTGTAAAGCGTTGACACGTTCGATGAGAATTTTCTGAGAGTTTATACGCTTTCAAACTTTATAAGAATGTTTATATAACGCCGTTAAATTTGAATGTTTTCAGAACGCTTATCAAACACTACATAACATATTTCGTGAAAATTCTACAATGCTGAGGCAATGCTTTTCAAAATACGCTTAAATAGTGATGCACGTCTTCGTGCAAAAAGTTTACTGTCAAACTTTTCAAACTTAGCAAACATCTTCCAAACGCTGCAGCATTGCAATTTCCGCTCTACGAATTTTCCATTGATTGTTTCTAAATTCTCAACGAATTTTATAAACAAAATGTTTATAAACGTCAAATAAACGCTTATAAAATCTCTCATTTTCGTAGTGGGTAACACTGAACTAACTCCAGTTTGCATGAGAGATACAAATTTCTAAAATTTTGAGTACTCCTTGTAATTAAAAAGTTAAAGAATGAAGTAAAAAGTTTCAACGAAATGCGATATTATAAAATAAAGTCTCTATACGTTTCTAGATCAGTATGAGTAAAATGATACGATCTGAAGAGAGTCGTAACGAAACTACGCCTAGATTGGAAAACGAGAAGGAACTAACGTCTATGATAATGGATATGGAGACTAAACATGGTAAGATATCGCCCTAGGTATGCCTATGTTAGGTATATTGTCCGTGAAAAGTGTTATTTGTGTTGACAATGACTTCGACTCTTAAGAATACTATCTTTATGTGTGAGAAATCGGCATGCTTGACACTATATGCCTAGCATAGGCGGAGATTGAAATTTAAGTTAATTAACATCGCTAACAGGCTGACCAAGGCAACCAAATTTCGCAGCTGCCACGGTGGCGGGCCTAGAAGACGCCCTGAGTAATCAGGCTATGCTCGTCTCGAGATTGACCGCCGAATGCCAATCTCTCACACAGCGTTTGGAAGCTAACAATCTTAAACACAAGTATATTCTTAGTCTGACTTGCGGAAACCAAATGAAAGATATAACGCACGTTGTATCGTAACTTCAGACTGTCAGACATTTACTTAGCTTAGTTGGTTCTTGATTAGTCAGATCTGAAGAAGCGCAGCTTGATTTATTAGCGTATTAACACCCGTTGCGCGCGCATTTATTACGATTAGTATAGATAAGAATGCACCACTTCTTACTATATATCTGGGGCTATTCTGTGTTGACAGAGGGGGTCGTTGAGAGAGATGTGACATCGGTTGGGCAAACCGCTTCGCCTTCGAGCAAGAAACGTACCGTTAAGGTTGATCTAAAAGTAAAAGTAATTCCGAAAAAGAAGTCCGACACCTCTAAAACATCTCTATCAGCACAGTAATAGCAAGAGTGTAAATGACAATTACATTATTATTATGCTCGACGTGACACTGATCTTCCGCTAATAGTCAAAAACTTAACTTTTAACCCCGTATCTGTTAAACCGTTTATTTATTTATCATAGGGAAGAAATGGCCGGCTTACAAAGCAACATAGAACATTTGTCAAGTAAAATACAAGACAGCCTTGTAAGTCACGCAGGTATTCATTTTTATTTAATTCTTACGCGTATCTGTAATTCAAATGCACGTACACATCGAACATTGAATGACAAGCACTATCTTCCAGGAGCTATGAAAGATAATGATAATACTGGAACTTTTCATTATAACGTTACGACGGATTCAGTAGTTTTGCCACATACAAATGGGTTACCAGTTGATGCTCAAGCATCGCAAATGATACATCAAGAATACGATATCGCGAATGGTGAACAAGTAGCGAGTGAGAAGTCAGAAATGTATTTGAACGCGTCAAAGAGAAACGATCAGATGCAAGGCGATTTGTACTTGTCGAGCGATCAGACAAGCACAGTACAAAATAATTTTGTACCGAATACAATCGAAACCGCAGGGATGTATCAGCAGCAAGAAGACGGACGAAATAATGAAGAGTACACAATAAATGATTCAAACGTGGAAACTTACATGATGGGGCATGACCAAAATCAATATGATGAATATGATCCTTCACAGTATCCAGAAGAACAATATGTTAATGGTAATCAGTTTAACGTGATAGCGGATCAGACGGAAAATAATCAAACTATCTCCGACATAGCCAGTACTGAAACTCCGCACTGACATACTCTGTATTAATGGCATACGCACATACAATGTTCATGAGTAAATACATGAAGAATATAATATATAAATCTATCAAATATTTCATCAATTATTTTTAATTTTTCTCTTGAATGTAAATTCCCTCGTAAAAAAGTACTATTAGTGTCATTGCTAGTGCTGTAGTGTCACTATTGTATATATAGTAGTGTCACTATTGATATGAGTAGTGACACTACCCACAACTAGTAGTATAGAGATGCAGTAGTAAATTCGCATTAGTGACACTAGTAGTATCACTATTTGGATGAGCAGTGACATTACTAGTGCAGTACTGCAGAACTGCAGTAGTGCAGAAGTGACCAGTTCTGAAACGAGCAGTGTCACTAGTAGTAAGGCACTAAAGAGATARGTATTCTCGTCCGCCATTTTTGTCCCTTACGGGCAATGTGACAGTATGGCGAGATGTCAAGGCACGATGTTTATTCACTAACAACAGGTAGGTTTTTTCTTTTATTGTATTGAAAATCGATTCAAACATTAATTTAGATTATAATATTCTGAGAGAAACCTCTCTTATACGTATATATCATAGAGCGGTTCGTGCGCGGACGATGAACTCTGTACGTGAATATGACATTTTGAGATTAGGTTAGGTTAACGTCGAGCGTGAATATGAACGTACGAACATAAATTCTGTTCTGGGCACGTATTATGGAACTTTTCGGAATGGATTCCGATCGGAATTATTCCGTTTTCCTTAGAAAACACAATAGAAACCTTGGGAATAATTGAACAACTTTGACCGGAATCTATTCCGAAAGGATCCATAATACGTGCCTTCACTCGTATAACCAATTTATTAAAATGCTAGTCAATTAAAATTGTGATATTGCTATGATTTTGTCGGGAATAACGTTTCTAAGTCCGAAGAAGTGAGATTCCTATATTGCAATAATAGTAACACTACTAGTGTCGCTATCGCGAATTTACTACTGCATTATTGCTAGTGACACTAGTAGTGACACTAGTAGTGACACTAATAGTACTTTTTTACGAGGGTTTATAACACAAATTTTTTTCTTTTTATAACTTTATGATTATAATAACTTTGTACTTAAGGTTATGATAATTTATGATAGTCTTCTATAGTATAAATAAAAATATTTAATTATTGTCAATATTTTATTATCGAAAATACATTGTTTCAATATTATGTTTAGAATGATGAATTTGGATTAGGGATTAAAATATTGACAATTTAACCTTTTAACCTTTATGTTTATGTATAGAGACAGAGGACAAAAGTAACATTTTGAATTTAAAATCTTATAATAGTTAAAACAGATTAATTACACTTTAAAAAAACCTGTATCTTTAGATGTAGAATTTATTTAACTACAAAATTTCCTTGTGTTAAATTCTGTAATACAGCTAAGAAAAAAGTTATTATTATTTAAAGAATAAGAGAAATACTGTCCCAATTCCTGGGACAATAAAGATTAGGACAAACAATTATAAAGGAAACAGAGGAAAATGATTGTATTACATTATAAACAAAATAATGATTATTTATTAAGTTTTATTGATCAATTTTATAAACTTTCTATAAAAAATGCAACTTTAATAATAAAATAATTTGTTAACATGTGTTATATCCAAACTCTGAAAGTTTATTTATGATGAGAAAGAATTGTAGAAGGAGAAAATATGGAAGAATGTAGGCTAGATACTCTGTCTCCCAAGTGCACAGAAGTGCGAATGCACTTTTTGTGACTCCGAAATATGGAGTCCATGTCCAGAAAAAACGCTACAATGCTTTTTTTTTGTGAATAATACGATCGTCGGTTTTATTTTCGATTCAAAGAACTTAATCTCTTTAATCCAGAAATGGGCCACGTGCGATCTCTATGAGGCAAGAGGGATGAAAGCAAAATTTTTATATATTACATATATTTTACACACACACACACACACACACACA
>JANQDE010000459.1:46564-69878 GCA_037157785.1 Cephalotes varians
ATTGCCCGTAAGGGACAAAAATGGCGGACGAGAATACCTATCTCTTTAGTGCCTTACTACTAGTGACACTGCTCGTTTCAGAAATGGTCACTTCTGCACTACTGCAGTTCTGCAGTACTGCACTAGTAATGTCACTGCTCATCCAAATAGTGATACTACTAGTGTCACTAATGCGAATTTACTACTGCATCTCYATACKACTAGTTATGAGTAGTGTCACTACTCATATCAATAGTGACACTGCTATATATACAATAGTGACACTACAGCACTAGCAGTGACACTACTAGTACTTTTTTACGAGGGTCATTTCAATCCATTTTCGTTTACTGGGTAATTATCGAATGAGCGAACTCTGGAATCTTTTAGAACTTAGGCCGGTTCTACAATAGAGTTGAAAGTTGTAAGTACGGCCATTCTATTTTCATCGTTTATTAGTCATAAAACAAGAATACAATGATGCGACAGTGCGCTCCCCAAACGCATCTTAAGTGCGACTGCACGTGACTAGAGAACTTAATAGTCGTGTTCAAATCGGCAAAGAGGCTAAACTGCTCGTCAAACGACTGAACATGATTGGTTCTTACTTATAGATCCAACCAATCACATTAAATCGCTCGAGCAGGCTAGCTACTTCGCACGGCTAATGGCTGCGTTCAGCAGAGAAAGCAGCTTAGTAAGCGCTTTGTGCTGATTGGATTATACTTTTAGATCTAAATTGAGATAGGATTATTCCTCTAGATCTGAAAATATAATCCAATCAGCGCAAAGCGCTTACTAAGCTGCTTTCTCTGCTGAACGCAGCCAATGAGAGAGCCGCAGCGATGATAGCCGCTCTGCGCGATATTCAATTGTTCACGATCGAGAACTTTATCTGGATACCTCTGTGTTTGCAACGTGTATCCATGTATAATTAATCGAGCATTTAGTGCGATTAGTGGATTGTACTGCTTGAGGGCTGAGAACATTGCGAATCACCGAGGACTTTACTTTACACAGCGTAAGTATAATTTTATATTGTTTATCTCTAGCGTAAATTACATAAACGGTTGACGTGAGGTTAAGAATTAATGCCGCATATTTTCGGTTCTCTAATCTTTTCTTTCTTTATTGTATTTTTTCATTCTTTTTGATTACATTTTTTTCTGTATCGTGTACATTAAAATTATGAATCATTTACGGCCCTTAAAGGGCTACAATAATTTCTGTAG
Organism: Cephalotes varians; assembly: GCA_037157785.1. Classification (NCBI taxonomy): domain Eukaryota; kingdom Metazoa; phylum Arthropoda; class Insecta; order Hymenoptera; family Formicidae; genus Cephalotes; species Cephalotes varians. Next base: position 47,776 of record JANQDE010000459.1, read on the forward strand.
TCGGCGTCCTTTTTATTCATTGTTAGCACGACATCGGCGATGAATTATTGCTCAGTTGAGGCGTCGTCCCGCAGACGCGTTTCTCTGTACTTCATCCCCGATTGCAAATTCAAATGCAATTCCGCTTACTCATGATGAACGTCAATTTGAATGTCACATTCCGTTATCTGACGTGGGTGACGTTGATCCGATGGCCTGTGAGACCAAAGCTAAACTTATTAACAATCCACCGACATATTATTTAAATAATAACGACGAACATGGCCACGATTTTGGTAACGAAAGCTCTGGCGATGATGATACCATATCCGACGATAACATATCCGCCGATGATTGTGTTCATGTTTCAGGAAAAACTCGCAGCATGGTTTGTTCAATCTAACATTTCCCACACTCAGGGAAATGCTATTTTAAAAGTGTTGCGAGAACATAAATGTCTCGCATATCTAAGAATAGATATAAGAACCAAAAGATATAAGAACTTTGATAGGAACCCCGCGTAGCTCTACCAAAGTAAAAAGCGTTCTCCCAGGAGAATATTTGCATATTGGGATCGTGGTTGGAATCACCCAAAGTCTTCGGAACGTTCCGATAGCTGCGATCCCTGAAATATTAGAAATTGATTTAAGTATCGATGGTGCTTCTTAGGACAAGTCTGGTTTCGATCAGATTTAGTCAATCTAATACAAAATTGCTAATATCTCAGACAGTAAACCGCAGATCATTGGCATTTATCGTGGTAAAAAAAAATCGAATAGTGCCATTGATTTCTTCCAAGATTTGATTGATGAATTTAATTCGGTGACATCCAATGGTGGAATTGTGATTAAAGATGCGAAAAAGTGTGAAATTTTTAGATGTTTCATTGCCGATGCACTGGCTCGTGCTTTTATTTTGAATCACAAAGGACATGTGTCGTTTTCACCATGTTCTAAGTGCAAGGTGACCGGAGATCGATAATAGGACTGTATTTTTAGGTGTTAATCACAGCTCTTGGAACGATATATTAGGCGCGATGATGATGATGATCATCATAAAGATGGAGAGAGTCCGCTGTCGCACTTGTGGATAGGTATGGTCAGGTTCCCTTTGATTCTATGCACTTGGTATATCCTCAGTGTATCGAAAAAGATTTTGAGTGCATTGGTAGGTGGACAGTACTCAAAGCGCAGTAAGCTGTCAGCTGATCAAGTAGCTATGATATCGGCAAGACTTCGGAAGCTACATGCACATTGCCCTCGAGAATTTAATCGTAAACCGAGGCCAATTGAAGAATTTGCGCATTTTCGGTTGCAAGGCAATCGAATATCGCCAGTTCATGTTGTATACAGGGCCGATTGTTATGCATGGAATTGTAGAAGATGATGTTTATCTATATTTTCTTCTTTTGCATACAACGTTGCGTGTCTTTTTCGCCATCTATAGTAAACTTGCAATTTGCAAAACAAGCTTTACAGTTATTCGTGGAACAGACTGAAATCATTTACGGGGCATCTTTTCTGTCGTACAACGTACATGCTCTTCTGCACCTCGTAGACGATATTGCAAAACTAGGACCTCTCGATTCCTTCTCAGCTTTCCTTTTCGAAAATAATATGCGTGTTTTCAAAAGATACTGCAGAAAACCACATCTTTATCTGCAGCAAATTGCACGTAGGATAGCTGGAGAAACGAACTACTTGATCGGTTTACGACGAGGTGAAACAATGATGCGATAAAAGTGACCAAACAACGCTACACCGGAAAAGTGCCTATGGGGCTTGCTGGTGCTCGTTAGTATAGTAAAAACTGTGAATTTTACATTGGGCTTTCAAATTCGCGATCATTGCTGTATCACACGTAATGACTCTATCTACATAATTTCGAACATTTTCGCAGTAGCTCTCTGTTTTATTTGATCGTTAAGACATTTCGTTATGTTGAGGCTTTTTATAATATAGGCATATCATCTTCTTCTGCAGGCATTTTTAAGTGTTCGGCCTTAAGCACACAGTCCTGTCGTATTCTTCTCGCAACGTTGTTGCAAAGGGTTACAAAATGCCAAATTGGCAAGTTCGATCGAACACCTTCGATAATAGCGATGATGAAGAATACGTCCAACCTGTCAATGAACAATTCATTGTTATTAGCATGTATAACAATCATGAAAAAAATTAATCGTTCGAATCCGTATTTCGTCATTTGTAAATGCACTTTTGAACATGTGAAACATGTAAATAAAAGATATAATTTAAAAGTATAATTTTGCAAACTATAATTTAAAATATATAAAGTGCAATTTAAAATATAAATATAAAGTATAGATACATCTCAAATAATTTAAAATGTAAATATATTTAAATATTCATGTAATTATGTATTTGTAACGTGATATTTTTGTAATAATATAATTATAGTAATATGTAATTTTTGTAATTTTCAACTCGTTGCTGATCATTTCTGACATTGTACGAGAACAATATTACAAGTCAATCATCGACGACGAAATCAGTACGTTATTAGTGGATTTGTATAAATAAACAATTTATTTAATTAATGTTAACTTAAGAAACAACAATTAACTTTTTTTTCAATTTGTTTTAAAATTCAAAAATGCTTTTTTCACAAATTTTTAAAAGAAATATTCTTTTAAAAGAATTTAAAAAAATTTAAAAGATTGTAAATTATACTCTATATATATTCTATTCGTTAGGTCTAAATAAATATATGAGTGCGCATACCTAATATTATATGTTTTGTCGAATCGTGTGCAAGTGTTATCATAATCTAGCAATATTTTCATTCTTAAACATATACTTCATATTTTATTAGTACCAAATGATTTTTGATCGAAATCGAGTTAACTTGTGACAGATTTTTCCTTCTTCGTTATAATAATTTACAGAAAATTCAATTTTTACTTCGTGCTATTCGAATACGAGGTATAATGTTAAAAGTGAAAATATTGCTTGACTATGACACAATTTGTATACCTTATTTGTTCGGCTCGACAAAACATATGTGCACTCATATATTCATTCGAACTGAACAAATAGTGTATAATTCTCAATCTTCATAATTCGATCGAACAATTTCAATATAAAGATTATCAATTTTATATTCTATGTTTCGTCGTATATGTTCACACTCGCGTAGTATGGTATCGATATTTTTATATCAAACACTTCTCTAGTAGTATCTTTATTTTAATAATATATTATTTTAATAATATATAATTTGAAATATAAAAGAATGTTAATACACATTGTTATGCCGCCGGAGCGGTCTAGGGTTGGGATTGGTGGGTCGTAGAGAACCACTTCTTTTTTATCAATAAATCTACACTTTATTTCGTAATACTTGCGTACACTTTATTGCGCGATACCACACCTTTCGCGTAGACGTACCGAACGAGTATCGCGACTGTCTCGCCGCGCATCGTATATATACCGCGTTTCGGYGATCTGTTACCATGTCGGTTCTACCGATCAGCACCGGCATGGTCAGCAAGTCGCAATCACTTCCGGAGAGGAGGTGATTGCGACCTTCAGGCGGGTGTCGTCTTATCRCGGTGRCTYGTGCCGTCGAGCGACCACGATAAGCGGAAATTTGATCGTTTCATGGCGCGTTTCCGGGCTGACTGCTTTGTCGTGAAAAGTACTCATGACAACATAAGGTTTACTTTCACACACATACTATATCGGAGATGTCTCATCGATACACTTAACGCCCGCGTACTTTATTTGCGTTTGTAGCCGCGTCGCCGACCTCGCATCTCAATCGACTGACTTCTGCGCTAGCCGGGCTGAGATTGAAAAGTATCGATCGTGTCTTTTGATCGGTGACACATCTTCGACAAATCGCCGGTCTATCGTCTACTGTTGAGACGCACGTGTATCGCGGTTCCTTTGTCTCCGCGAACGAGATGCGAGCCGTCGCGACAGACACCAAATCCTGTTTGTTTACATTGCCGACGTTTTTTTCGTTGTCGACTTCCTATTTCTCATATACGTGCACAGCTAGCCGACGCGACATGCTCCCCCGTTGAGAGAGACATCGATCAACTTATCGATTGAGTAACATATTATATAGATCGCATCGTATGTATCGCATCGTGTGTGTCGCATCGTACATATCGCTTGGAGGTTCACCCTGAGCCGCTATACGGCAACGCCTGAGGGTGACACCTGATTATTGTTCCATTGGAAGCGGACAAAGACTTCTGATTGGTCTCGTTATTTTTCCCGCAGTAGTTTTGATGGAAATGGTCCGAGTTATACCATCGTAGCTTGGATACAGTTTTGTAATCCGGCCTATGATCCATTGCGTGCAAAGCAGACGTTTATCCTTGATCACAACTATGATTCCGACCTTTGTTTTGCATACCTTCTTTCGTCCATTTATGGCGTACTTGTAATTCGTTCAAATATTCCATATACCATCGTGCCCAGAAATCTTGCCTGACCTTTGTTATATGTTGCCAAGCAGATAGACGATTGGCTGGAACACAAGTTAAATCACCTTCCGGGAGGGTCGTTAATGGTTTGCCAATTAAATAGTGCGCTGGAGTTAGAACTGACATATCGTTGGGATCAGAAGAAAATGACGTAATTGGTCTGGAATTTAAGATTCCCTCAACTTCGGCGGTAAATGTGCTTAATTCTTCATACGTAAACAATGAGTCTCCTATGACGCGTCGGTAATGATGTTTGAACATCTTCACGGTACTTTCCCAGAGCCCTTTCCCCGAAATGTGATGCTACTGGTGGTATAAAATGCCACGTTATGCGATGTTCGCATGCGAAGGAACTCATTCGAACTTTGTGATCTTCGGAATTCAGTAAGGCGTATAACTCCCTTAGTTAATTATTCGTGCCGATAAAGTTAGTATCGTTCTCAGAGTAAATGTGCTGCGGTATCCCTCACCTCGCCGCGAATCGGCGCAATGCGGCTAAAAACCCGTCGGAAGTCAAATCGCTTACCACTTCAAGGTATACGACTTTGATAGACATGCACACGAATTACGCATACGTAAATCTTAAGACAAGTTCGGTTGCGGAATTTCCGCTTCTTGATAAAAAACGGCAAAAATCCCCACCCGTATTGGAGAATGGAATTATTTCGCTTATACTGTTGTGCCGCCGGAGCGGACAAGGGTTGGGATTGGTGGGTCGAAGAGAACCAATTCTTGTAGTTAATAAATCTTTCACTTTATTCCATTTCACTTGCGTACACTTTATTGCGCGATACCACACCTTTCGCGTAGACGTACTAAACGAGTATCGCGACTGTCTCGCCGCGCATCGTATATATACCGCGTTTCGGYGATCTGTTACCATGTCGGTTCTACCGATCAGCACCGACATGGTCAGCAAGTCGCAATTACTTCCGAAGAGGAGGCGATTGCGACCTTCAGGCGGGTGTCGTCTTATCGCGGTGGCTCGTGCCGTCGGGCGACCACGATAAGCGAAAATTTGATCGTTTTGTGGCGCGTTTCCGGGCTGACTGCTTTGTCGTGAGAAATACTCATGACAATACGTACCGTGGGGAAGTTGCCCATTTTGGGTTCTATGGTGTTAATATCAAATCTGTGACGATACGTCACTTGTTGTAAATAGTGTGTATATAGTGTATATATTGTGCCGTGATTAGTTATAAGTTTAGATGTAAGATGTTGTAAATAGTTTTCCGCGCCCGCACCGCGCGCACATCGCGCCTAGCGTTCCGCGCCCGCACCGCGCGCGCTCCGCGCCTATCGTTCGCGCCCCACGTCGCGCGTTCCGCGCCTAGCATTCAGCAAACGCCGTTTTGCGCGGCCACCACTCCGTAGCCGGGTCCACGGTATAAAACGGCCCGGCATGGAGCACTCAGGACTAGATCCGATCCACCGAGCTGTCAGCACGGGTGTTCTCGGCTATCCTGATCCTTAAAAGAGTACGGGCGTTCTCGACTCTTTACCTCTGACAGAAAAAGCACGGGCGTTCTCGGCTTTTGAATCCATTGAAGGTTCGGGCGTTCTCGGCCTTCATTCCTACGCAGGGTTCGAGCGTTCCCGGCTTTGCCTCCGCTCAACGTAAGGCTCGGGCGTTCCCGGTCTTTGTCCTTGCCCCAGAGCACGGGTGTTCTCGGCTCTGCCTCCGCACCTCGCCAAAAAGCAACGACGCCGCTTTGAAAGCCGCGCATCACGACACGCGCCCGATTAAGCACAAGACTCAATCGACGCGCCTTGCACGGCCCGCCGCGGGCCTCCCGTCAATCGATCCGCGCCGTTACGAAATCTGACATCACGCCTTCGCGTGCGCGCCAGCCGCCACGAATCACGGCCGCGTCGGCCTTTCGCGGCATAGAATTCAGCCCACGCACGCGTTCCGCACTAGCGGCTCAATTCGCGTAAGTCGCTTCCGGCCTCTCGTTTGGCTACTGTAAATAGACTATGTATTAAATGTGTGTTGCATCCGCTCACGTTAGACTCGCTTTCACACAACCGCACGCCATTTCGTAGACTCCGACTCCGCTTGCACGAAGCTCTGCGCTTTGCATGGCACCGCGTAAACGCCGCTACTAAGCCAACTGTTCGATCAAAACCCGAAACTTAAGATTAATGGTGCATGTATAAATACGAGTTGTAAAGACTGAACTATGCTTTGTAAATATGTTTGAGTAAGAATAAATCATTACTGTTTCCGTTTACTAAAACCAAAACCACGTTTCTTTATTTTCGCCTGGCGTCGAATTATTTCGCTAGAAAGCACTGAAAAGGCAAATCATGTTGAAGCAGTATTTATTCCTAATCCAGAAGATTAATCCATCGATACACATGATCTTCTTCCAACTTTTTTTGTCTTGCATTATAATTTTCTGCCACTTTTAGGTAAGATTGAACCGGATGAATTACATGAGGATCTATGTCACCTTCGTCATCAGTAGATACTTTATTTTCATCACTACTAGAAGATGAATCATTATCATCATTACAATCAGATTCACCGGAATCTTCTGGAATAGGAATAAATACTGCTTCAACATGATCTGCCTTTTCAGTGCTTTCTAGCGAAATGATTCGACGCATTTTTCCATTATTTGATGAATATTTTCGTTTTGGCATTGTAAAATAAAAATGACGCTTACAGGAGGACCTCCCTATTGCACGCGATGGGAAACTCTTGAAATATAGTAGAAGCAAAGATTATTCATCAAGAACAAATTTTACTTGCATGTAACGCTCAAACTAGGGCCTCAGGGCGTGAAAAGTCTATACAGGGTGAATTTTAATAACTAGATTAACGTTTTATCATAAGAGATGAGTTACCGACTGCAACTATAATTCATTAATAGTTTCATAGATGGCAGCTGCTTGGGTCGACCGTGCGTACTGAATGCCCGAGTGTGATGTACAGTCAAGTTCCAAAGTATAAATTAAATGGCATATATCATTTACAGAAGCTATGCATGCTTAATTAATATATTTAACTCTTATATATTTAACTCTTTTCTTAAACACGGTTTATTTTTGCGCGATTTTATTTTTATAAAACTTTCCTTACGCATTCTTAACAAATTAAAAACAAAATTCTTTTTACGCGATTTCTTATTGCGGAACATATCTATCGCGTAAAAAGAAAATTAGATGTAAAATGCTATTCTTATAGAATACTATAAATGCTGTAGAGTGCAAAAAAAATATACTATTTTATAAGTAATAGTAAATTTATAAATATAATTCTTATAGAATAACCGTGTTCTTGTATTTTTCTATAAAAAGCGGTATTCTACTGAATTTTTGACATATAAAAAAAAATTATAAATAACGTGGACTTCCACACCACCCTTGAGATTCCACTTTCGGCGCGTTAGGTTTTTTTAAAGACCTTCGCCTGGAGTCATATTCACATTTTTTTACCTATTTTTTCGAAGTGTAAGGCTCAACAGAAAAATTGAAGTCATATTACGTAAGATAACATGCAGATGAAAAATTACATCAACATGCGACCGTGCGTAATATGTCCACAATCTATCATATTTTCAAAGCATATGCTCGAAATGACCTCCTTCCATCTTCTCACAAAATCTCTCCAGCTCTGTCCAAAATTGCGCTACGTACTCGGYGTAAGATCTGTRGACTTATTGTACGGCAAGCTCGTACAATTCTATTTTTAAGATCTTCAACGCTAACAGATCACATTGCATTCTACTACTTAAAATGATTTCACAGGAATGAAAATGGACCGATTTCAATTACTTGTCATTTTCTGACTTAGTTCTTAATACCACGCGATGACCTGTGCGCTATTGGGTTGTTTGTAATTATTTCTTCTATTTGCGCTCTTTTTTGCGTGGTCGTCTTCGTACGAAAAAAATCAATGAAAATAATGATAAAAAGACACAATATTTGAAATTGTATTATTATAAAATTATATAAATGAATATGTATTTGAACATGTATTTGAGAGAAATTGATCATTTTTTCGCAGCAAACGTGGTAGAATATGACTCCAGGCGAAGGTCCACTTWAAAAAAACCTAACGCGCCGAAAGTTGAACCTCAAGGGTGGTGTGGAAATCCATGTTATTTATAACTTTTTTTATATGTTAAAAATTCAGTAGAATACCGCTTTTTATAGAAAAATACAATAACGCGGTTATTCTATAAGAATTATATTTATAAATTTACTATTATTTATAAAATAGTATATATTTTTGCACTCTACAGCATTTATAGTATTCTATAAGAATAGCATTTTACATCTAATTTTCTTTTTACGCGATAGATATGTTCCGCATAATAAGAAATCGCGTAAAAAGAATTTTGTTTTTAATTTGTTAAGAATGTATAAAGAAAGTTTTATAAAAATAAAATCGCGCAAAAATAAACCGTGTTTAAGAAAAGAGTTAAATATATAAGAGTTAAATATATTAATTAAGCATACATAGCTTCTGTAAATGATATATGCCATTTAATTTATACTTTGGAACTTGACTGTACATCACACTCGGGCATTCAGTACGCACGGTCGACCCAAGCAGCTGCCATCTATGAAACTATTAATGAATTAGAGTTGCAGTCGGTAACTCATCTCCTATGGTAAAATGTTGATCCAGTTATTAAAATTCACCCTGTATATATATATATATATGTATACATTGTTCGCTTTCTTTACACAGGTATATTTTATAAATGTATATTTCATGCACATAGTGTGCGTGCATCAGGTGCTAACAACTTTGATTCTCACGCATGATGAAAATCATTTGTTTATAATAAACATAATGAGCTCTTCAATGAAAATAATGAAAATTTGCTACACATGTCCATTACGTATTTTTTCTCGTAGAGATACGATTCTGGAAAAATTTTTGAAAAATTTCAATTTTTTGTCATAATTTGTTTAAACAAATTGTTTAAACAAATTAATTTTGCAAAGATAATATCAAATTCTTAATCAGCAACCCAAAGAATATCGGAAACCATATATATCTTACATATTGACTATAAAAAACTCGTCTCAATCACAAAATTTAAATACTCTAAAAGTTGAAAAAAATTTCTTAGTAATTTTGCCGTTATTATACAATCCTAACCCTTAAAAAAAAAAAAACTATGTACACACTTCGAAAGTACAACTATTGAGGACACGATTCATGCACTTTATAATTGAGAAATAACACGATAAGACTAACAAAATATACAATAAAAAAAAAGTCACTAGAAAATTTGTATTTTTTCACTTTATTTTGCAAAAATAAGGTGAAAAATGGAATTTTCGCGAAATTTAAATTGCACCATCGAAAAGAGCGACCTCGAAAATAGTGAACAAGATACTTCACATTTTTTTTTACTGACATTTTCATGATAAATAATACGGTAGAAAAGTAACGTTCAAAACATGTCCTTGTGACGTTAAAGGGTTAAGGATATTTGCCGCCCTAGGATAAGACTGGCGCTCGTCTTCGGCTAACTTTTCGATCACACGGATTGCTAGAAACGAAGATGATGAGACACCGAATATAAGGACGTTAAGTTGAAAGGTTCTGACCGCGCCATTCCCGGTCCAAAGAATTTGTTGATACCGACGATCGTCCTCATGCAGTATCACCTGCCGATACATTCTTTCAATGTCGGCTGAGATGACATAGTTGTAAATACGAAAATGGATTAAGTGAGAAAATAATTTGTCTTGGATGGTAGGACTTGTCATCAGTAAGTCGTTTAAGGAAACACCGGAATGGGATTTTGCCGAAGCGTCGAATACTATACGAACTTTCGTGGTCTTGCTCGTTTCCTTTATCACCGAGTGGTGTGGCATGTAATAGCCGTCGTCATCCGGCTCACCGACCATAGTCATGTGACCCAATTGTAAATACTCCTTGAATATCTGCGTGTAGTCGTTTTTTTAGAGTGACATTCGTTGAGCTTGCGCTCTAAGGATAGCAGACGTTTGAGCGCCATCGTTCGCGAGTCACCGAGACGGTTTTTTGTTTCGCGGAACGGCAAACGAACTACGTAACGTCCATCATTACAACGCGAGATGGTATTCAGAAAATGCGCTTCGCACTGATTATCTTTTCGTGATTTTGTTTTCCTTGACATCTTCTAACGCCTAGAATTTCGTTAGTTGACTTTCTAAGCCCATCATGTAACAGGTGTTTTTCAAAGATGGTTGCGGTGAAGTTCCGCCGACTACAATCTAACCTAAATGCGATCTTTGGAGATATAACTCGTAACCCTCGTCGGATAAATCCACTTGATCATCGCATAACAAAGCTAATGTCGCACCCGAGCCTATCAATAAATCGACAGGTCTCGGTAAGTGAAAATCAGGGTCTGCTAACTTAATGTTTGACGGCAGCCTTAGTCCGTCGCGGAAAGACTTCCGACAGTATCAAGTCCGTGATGATTGGTATAGTCAAACATGTCAGAATTTTGGGGAAATCCTTGTAAAGTGGACGGTAATTCGCACCGCACTTTTAGACGGTATTCATGCTGTTGATCGTTCCGACTTTCGACGCTCGTCCGACCACCCGCAAGTTTAGCCGCTTCACGATGGATTCTGAAATGAAATTTGCGGTGACACACGTATCCAACAATGCCCGACATCTAATCTTGTTATGACGATTGTCTTCAGCACTGCGAATGTACGTTAGCGCACTCATGAGAAGTTATGGAATGATACATGATGTTGTGGTGGAAGTCATGGTCGGTTGGATGGCACGGATAGTCATTTAGACTGGGCCGCATTATTTAAAGAATCCTGATTGTTTATTTGTTTGTCGAGATGAAGGAGAGTGTTGTGACGTTTTTGACACACTGTGCAATTTGAGAATTTACACGGAGACCCGCGATGAGTGTAAAATCGATCTTGAATGTCCAAAAATTCGATCTGATGCGTGTCATTCGGATCGAGCACCGCGAGTTCGTCGTTGAATTCTTCGAACGTATGAGATAGAGTCGTTAAACGCGCGATACGTAATTTTAGAGTGCTATCATCTACTCTGCCCTTGTCAAGGAGATTGGTCAAATTCGTAATTTGAGGGGTTAGACCTATATAAAATGAAATTTTTTGACATTTTTTTTTATTGCTTTAAAAATTAATTTAACCCTTAGAGAATATGCTCCTAAATTTTCAAATCTAAATTCGAAGTATAAATGTCTCTGTAATCTATATAAGTGAGACGCTCCGAACGTTACTGCGCGCAAATAAACGACGCGCTCGAGACGCGCTCGAGAACGCCAACAGTCAAGAAGCACCATGCTGTTCGTGCCCCCCAACCCCACTTGTTTTTCGTATCGTGCAGTTGTTTTTCGTATCGTGCAGTTTGTGTGCTAAGAAATGAGTTGAAAAATAAACGAAAAAGAACCAAATTATCGTCTAAGTCGCCCTCGTCGTCGACGACCGCTAAGTAATGTACCAAATTTGCAAGGAGAAGAAGAAGAAGAAACGTCTAGCGAAGCAAGCATCTCGGCTAAGAAAATGAGAGCCTCTAGCACTGACATCATTATAAATTTGAGTTTTTGCTATCGAATAATAGAGTTCGTCAGTGTGTTTGCTGCTATATCTGATATGGCTGTGTGTAGAAAGTGTAAACACGATTTATCGTTTGGCCAGTCAGGAGATAGAGGGCCTGGATTCAAAATATCCGTCAAGTGTAAGTGCGATACTTTGCTCATCCAGGCCATTCATTCATAATGGTTTTGATATTAAGCGATGTTTTCGCTATGAGGTTATTGGGAATAGAGCAGGATTAAATATTTTTTGTGGCATCATGGATTTGGGACGAGGATTGAGTCAAAGAAACTACGACGGTATAGTGCAGTACATATACGTATCAAGTAAAAAATTTTTCGAAATTAGCTGCAAGAAGGCTATACAAGAAGAAATAGAAAATAATGAGAAGGAAGAGAGACCTAAACTTAAGTATTAGTGGGGACAGTTCTTGGAAGAAAAGAGGTTTTTCGTCTCTTTTTGGCGTAACAACGCTAATTACTTATCATACAGGTAAAGTTATTGATTTGATTGTTAAAAATAGTTATTGTCAAACATGCCTTTATTTTAAAAACAATTTTAATGATGTGGAGTATGAAACGCACAAAGAGAACTGTCATATAAATCATAAAGGCTCTTCTGGAAAAATGGAGGTCGATGCCATGCTCGAAATGTTTCACAAGAATTATATGGAGTTAAATACAATAATTACATTGGAGATGGAGACGCTAAGACTTTCAAGGCCATTTCAAATGCTAAACTGTATGGTGATGACTTTATAGTGGTCAAGAGTGAATGCGTTGGCCACGTTGAAAAACGCATGGGAAGCCGGCTACGTATTTTAAAAAAAACCAATAAATTCGGAGGAAAAGAGAAGCTCACTGATGTGTTCATTAAAAAGTTGACCAAGAACTATGGACTTGCTATTCGAAGAAATCCAAACTCGAAGGATGACATGAAAAAAGCTATAATGGCCACTTACTATCACATGATTTCGACAAATGAGCAACCACAGCACCAATACTGTCCTCTGGGTGCCGACTCTTGGTGTGCTTATCGCGTCGCTGAAGCTTCCAATGAAACGCTATCTTACAATCATCGTCCTCCTTTACATCAAGATGTACAGAAGAAAATCTTGCCAATATATGAAGATTTATCTCGTGATGATTTGCTTACGAGATGCTTAGGAGGCTATACGCATAACGCAAACGAATCTTTCAATGCAACTGTATGGCGCTTGGCTCCCAAGCATCTACACTGTGGCTGGAAAATCATTGCTTTTTTGGCTGCCGGCATATTTAACGGTTACAACTTCATTTTAAATATCATGAATGACCTGGTGTTACCGATTGGCATTCAGTGCAAGACATTTGTAGACCAGCAGACTGCATACCGAGTACGAAGACAGGACCGTCGCAGCCAAAGCCGGTCAAAAGAGGCCAGAACAGCGAAAAAACAGAAGGCAGCGGCTGAAATGGATGCTTTTGCAGAAGGCATATTGTACTACCCTGGTATCGCAGACTAAGCATTGAAAGCCGTAAGTCCCTTTAAACACTATTTTTCTGTACCCAAAACTTTAAATGCGTTTTTCTCAAAACGTAAAATTTCGCGCGCCGTGCAATGTAGCTCAGCGAATTTTTAACCGATTTGGATGAAACTTTACAGAAAATATTCTTTAACTTATTGGCTATGCATGACGTGCATGACGTTCGAATTAAAAAAAAATTTTTAAATATTGTTTTTTAACAATTGTTTATAAAAAAAAGTGACCTTTTTGAAAAATGGTTCCTTATTTTTTATTTTTCTTTTTTTTTCTCTCCGTCATGCAAAGCGTATTTATGTATTTTAACGATACCAATTTGAATTTTTGATTTTAGTTGAGATTTGAGACTGCACGGCGCAAACTTGAGGTGCCGACTTTCAGCAGTTGCATCGCCGCCATTTTGGAATATTTTGACTCAAAAAAATTCATGGATGTATCTTAAATTGTATATTTTTAGATATACTTTGTATTAATTCAATAAACTTTTCCATTTCTTCATAAAAAAATCTTGAAAAAACATGCGTTTACATTTATAATTTAATAAATTCCCCCTTGAGCCTTCAACGACGTTCGTTTCTGTGTGAGAATTTTGACTCTGTCCATCGTGATACGATTCGTGTCAGATAGTACTCATTGACTTACGCTCCGCGGCGACACTATTTGTTTCAAATTCGCGTTGCGCCTTGTATCGACTCGACTCACGGGAAAATGCAGTGTTTTTTGTATGTTAATCCGTTTTGTGGGGTTTTCGCGAATCTCACAGGAGGCACCAAATTTGTTTCGTCGTATATGTTTGTGAACACTCGCGTAGTATGATATCAATATTTTTATATCAAACAATTCTCGAGTAGTATTTTTATTTTAATAATAATATATAATTTGAAATATAAAAGAATGTTAATACACGTAAGTTTACTTTTACACACACTATCGGAGATGTCTCATTGATACACTTATGAATACGTACTTATCTGCTTTCGTAGCCGCGTTGTTCGTCGCCGACCCCGTATCTCAATCGACTGTCTTCTGCGCTAGCCGGGCTGAGACTGAAAAATATCGATCGTGTCTTTCGATCGGTGACACATCTGCGACGAATCCGATCTATCGTCTACTGTTGAGACCATGTGTATCGCGGTCCCTTTGTCTCCGCGAACGAGGCGCGGGCCATCGCAACAGGCACCTGTTTGTTTACATCGCCAACGGTTTTTCGTTGTCGACTTTCTATTTCTCATATACGCTGTGCACAACTAGCTGACGCGACATTCTATTCGATTCAAATGAATGTACAAAGTGAGTTTTTTAAGTTGACACCATCAAATCTCAACAACAACGTATTTTCTAAAAAAATGTTTATAATAAAAGTTGTTTGATTTCAAAGAGCAAATAAAATGGCATTTTTTATTTCTCAATAGGTGCACATTTTCAAGATCATTTGAGGGTCAGCTTTATTTTTTCAAATATAAACAAACAATTTTTGTCTCTAATATTTTTTTATCCGATTCCAATTTTTTGTGATATTTAATCTTCAATGTACGACGTGTTTTTCGGCACCTTAATTATGCGATCATAGGTCATTTTCGTTTTGGGCCTTTTAAAAATGTTAAAATGTCTAAAAAATTCGTGTATACACTTTAAACATTTTATTTTAAGAAACCATCATTAAATTTAGTAAAAAAATAAATTTATTATTGTTATTTTTTAGCAAATATGACAAAAAATAATAAAAAAAATGAAAAATTTTAAAGTAGATAGAAAATTGTTAAAAAAAAAGAATCAAGTTTTTTAAAGGAAAAAAGATATATCTTAAGAAAAAAAAAAATATAATAGTGTCAGATTAAAATAGAATACCTATTTTGTAATTTGAAAATAAGCTATTTTTAAATGTAATAAAACGAGAAAATGATACATAAAATAAAAAAAATACTTTTTTCTAAGTTTTTTAAATTTTCATAAAAAATTGATTAATACACCTTTGAATTGAAAATAATTTTGCACCTTTAAAATATAGAGTAACACGAGAACGAAGCGAATATGAAAAACTTTCTGAGCTTCTAGTAGCCATATTTTTTAATTTTGAGCCTTGAAAATATACAAATACGTTTAAAATCACTTAAAATTAACAAATTTAACAAAAAACGCGTTTTGAAAAAATTTCATTTTTATTTATGAAATATCCGATCATGGGTCGAAACGTCCGCAATAGATTTTGATCCTTCGGGATTCGGAACAGTACTAACGCAACACGTCGTGCCTGCAGATTAGCTTTACCATAAACTTTTTTTACATACCCAATTGAGGTTGTTATGTGCTCAAGCCTTCTAGAAATTTCAGAAAATAATTTTGGCTCGGACGAAAACAACCCATGATACATTGTTAACAAAATAAGTGAACGTTCAGAAATGTTTACAAAATGCAAAAAATGAAGTTTTTATCGGTTATTTTCATAGATGTGAAAATTGAACTGCGTAACTTTGGAACCCTACTAAGAACAATAGTGTTTTGGTTTTTTTATATCTTACTCCTGAGATTAAATTGATCTCGTAGAGTAACATAACCTCAAATATATTGGAAATGTATTTTGCACTTTTAAGTTAGAATATCTTAGAATATTGATGTGATGGAATTCTGAAGCCAGATTCGTATTCTACGCGAAAAATTACTTCGGAAATGTCTCCAAGTTGTTAAACAACTTGCAGATCTGTGTTATCAATGATTGATTGATATATGTTCTATATGTGTACAAGTGAATATATTACTACATACGTAAAACTGTTGCAGAAAAGGCATGTGCCACAGTCAGAATTTTTTCAACTTGTTCGTAGTAGCAAACATGTTATGTTGATTTATATTAATTTAATCTCTAATATACACCTAGTTTTTTGTAGAAAAAACATTTAATTTTTTTGCGGTTATTTACGCGCAACGAAGTAGAACGACAGTGTGGCTATTTACGTAATCCGAATTAAATGGTGCTCACATTTTCATATCTTTACAAAAATCTGATTTAACATTGGACTTGTTTTACAATTCCAACTCTTACATTCTTGATCATTCTAATTATAAGCCTGTGGCACATGCTTATTTTTCCGTTGGATTGTGTTTCAATAAATTATTAGAAATTCTACGTTCTGTGTAATGTACTTTATTCAATTTGACCATGTTTGAAGGAGGAACTAATCTAATCTGCATATTTTTTATAATTCTTGAAATTCTTATTTATTTTTTACTTACTGAAGAGGACTCAAATCTAGAGTCGAAACATTTGCAGTATCGATATTGCAAGTTTGTTCAGCAAGTATATTCTTCTTTGTTCGTGTTATTGACTCGTAATAATGTTCGTAATAATTCATTGAACATATTTATGCATATTTGCGGAGTTCTTTAGAGACATTTTTATTCACTTTAAAATTATTATTATTATTATTAAATAACTAATATACAGACTTAGTAAAATAAACAAAAAAATTCTACTGGAATAAAGAGCTAATAAACCACTCTGGATGAAATTGCGAATATCTTGTTTTATTTATATATATAATAAGTTAATAGACATATATTTTTTTACTACGATTTGACCATAACTCTGGTCATCCTCGTTAACTAACATAATAAATAAATTATAATAAATAATTAAAAATATTGAGAAACAAACATTGATATTGTATCTAAGTCGTTAAATTTAAAACTTGTAACGGCGTGTAATATTATTAGATGAAGTCCATTATTACACAAAATGGTCAAGATATAAAATATATGTCCAAGTTCTCTCATTATGGATTGTTTCATTTATTAGCGCCAAAATCTTTTTTGTATTTTTATATTACGATATGTTATTACAAAACTACTTCTACTAAGTTCCACTTATTCAAAAATGTAAGAGAAACCAAAAATTAAATAGGAATCAAATTAAAACAAAACACAATAATTTCTAAGTTTCAAAAAATTATAGTAAATGTAGATAGACAGAATTTTTAAATAGTCTTTCACTAAAAGATCAATTTCAGAAGTGGTGCACATAAAAAAATAGATTAGAGGTTTTGACAAAGCGACACGGAATTTTTTTCTGACTCTTATTTATCCAATCCTTCATTCCTTCTGTCCTTCTTTTTTTTAATCCCTTCCCTACATCGATTATTACTTTTTTTAAAATCTTTCCCTCTTTAACTCTATCTATTACACGTTTAACATTTCCTTTCATAAGATTCACATATTTTAAGATTCTGTCTAGATACAGCTACCGTTGCTACACATTATAATCACAACATTTATAGAAATTTTGCCTTAAATGACAAGGCAATGACATAATTCGTACATGTTTTTATTTATCATAATAATTACCATCTAACATCTCTTTTTTTTAAATTTATTTTTTATCACATAATTCAGAATTAACAAAACAATGTTTAACTTATTTGAATTTTTACACATTCATATTTGACTTCTGACACATTTAACGACATCAGATTCAAACGGGAAACGAATCAATCATGAAATTTTTTTTATCTTTGTGACGGTTAGAAAGCGACGGACTCATAAGTGAGGCGTCGCAAGACTCGCGAGTTCAAATCCACGCATTCCGCACATACGGATTTTAATCCGTAATATTTAAAACTCCAGTATGGAGGTCCCAAGCCCAGAGGAGGACGACTGGGCGTGGGGATAACAAACCCCTCCCCACCGTAGATTGATACTCATGGGCTACGTGACTTTAGAAGTCACTCATACAATCTCAGCTTTGCTGAGCAAAAAAAGATCGACTGTGCAGAAAAAAGGTGTAAGGACAATCTTTGCTGCTGCCTTGCGCTCTCTCTTAAAAAGATATAGATTCTAGGGCCGTTTCTTGAAACCTGCCCAGCAAACACAGACATATAACCGCTATGTTGCCGAAAAAACGTCGATTAAACGAAAGGTAACACGCAACATATCTTGAATATTACATGTAACATCTATGTTAATTGTAATTTCCCACTCATGCTATATTGCAGTAATGTAACAGCTATATAGTATGCAAGCAAGGTATTATAGAATTGGTATGTAGTTATATTTCAGTTATATAACAACAATGTAATTTGCTGTATTGTTACCTCACTGTAATGTACTTCATTTCTATATTGTTACATATCTGTTACGTTACTGAACCTTAACCTATAAATTACCTTTTGCGTACATTATCTCAGAAAAGGTCTTCGAATTAATTCTAAGCGAAATTTCATTTGCTTTCGCTTAGAATTAATTCAAAAACTTTTTCTTGGATTAGTGTATGCAAAAAGCGTATTTTTGCATGGATAAGGAACAAGTTAATCTTATTTGACCACTTACTAATCTGAATTATACGAAATATTTATTCATTTTGTTCAAGAATACAGATCTAATATTTATTATATATATATATATATATACGAAATATTTATTCATTTTGTTCAAGAATACAGATCTAATATTTATTATATATATATATATATATCTTTTTCCATAAATTATTTGTAATACATCGATCAATTGCATTATATATCATATAATCTGTTCTTAAAATCAAAATTATACATTTCTCGCATTTCCCCTGTTGCTAAAGCCATCAATGAGATGTCTTGGTTTTCCAATTATTTATCATGATATTAATTTGATAGAAATCTATCTCGTCGTTTCAAAAAGACATGACACTATATACAGGGTGCATCGCGAGACTCTTGCCACTGCTCATAGGAAGGTAGATGGGATCGAGATGAACATAAAAGTCCCATACCGTTTTGCGATATTCGCAATAATTATCGAGATATTAATTTTTGAAGATTGCCGAAAAGAGGCATGTTCGGCCGGCCCATCGGCAAATGCAAGCGCTTGGCGAGATACGCCCGCCCCGCGTCGCTAAGCGCGCGTGGAGTTGTTTTCACCGCGCCGCTCGTGCGTAGCAAGCGTAGCCATTGCCGCATCCTCTACCTGCATACAAGGGTTGATCCGGGTAGTCTCTGACACCCTGTATATATGCATTCAATTATATATATATATATATATATATATATATATATATGTGTGTGTGTGTGTGTATGTGCTGTAATATATTATATGAATGTTTATTATTCAATTATGTATTCCGGGTGTAAATATTTCTGGGCTATCCAAATTTCTATATTGGGCCCCGTAGGGAATGTCGTGGCACGCCAGTATCGGAAATCTAGTCAGGCGCTGTCTAGTATTTTATCTAAGCACTAGATAGAATTGTGCGAGAGTGTCAAGATGGGAAAACCAGCCAGGAGTTAGCTAGCGCCCAGTCAGTGATGCAGAATTATAATACTATATTTAATATAACTAATATTATTAAATAATATATAAATAAAATGTAAAGTTATTTAATATTTCATATTTTCTTTTTTTTTCTTACGTATTTTTCTTACGTTGTGAATTTTTAATTTGTTGAAATATTGTTTTAATTGAGGTTTTAATTGAGAAAATATTGATTTAATTTAATTTTACAATTCACTTTCTCACGATATACAGGGTGTTTGACAATTGTGGGAACAATTTCCATGGGCAGCTACAGCGGACTAAACTAAAGCGGAAAGTCCTGTAGCATTTTTAACTTTTCATAATAGTCAACGAGATATTAATTTTTAAAGATTGCCCAACACGCGCGTCCGCCCAACCTTCTATTGACAAGTGTACGCCCGTTGCCAGCTCGACGCTCGACACGCGGAGAGTAAGGATGGAGGGACTCGCGGTGTGCGCGGCGCGGGACACTTGCCAGGCGGTCTCCATCCCCGCGCGCCAAGCAATTATTCGCATTTGCCGAAAAATATCATTCTAGTGATAAGAAAAATAATGATGCAATTTTTATCTTTTTACTTTCAAGTAACGATTAGCTTTAGATTACAAAGAATGTATTCTTTATAATTACGTATAATTTTTTATAATACACTTATCATTTACTTGAAACATATAATATTTATGTTTTTCTATGTACACGCGCACGCACGCACGCACTCGTGCACGCATACATACCCACCAATACATATAGCAAATGACTCGAATTATGTAATACTACTTATTTCAGATATTTCATTATTAAAGTTATAAAATTTTCTCAAAAAAAAGTCAGAATAAAAAACAGATTTTTGTTTTTAACTTCATATTCTTAAATATGAAGTAAATTAAATACGAAGATTCAGAATACATTTTGAATAAATTTGATGCTTGTAAAAAACTTGATGCTTATGACAGAGTTGTGGATATGAACTATAATAATGAAATATTTGAAATAAGTAATATTTACATAATTTGAGTCACTTGCTGTATGTATTGGTGCGTGCGTGCATGCGTGTACGTGTACATACAGAAAAATGTACATAATACATAAATATTATATGTTTCAAGTAAATGATAAGTGTATTGTAAAATTATACGTAATTATAAAGAACATATTTTTTGTAAAGCTAATCGTTACTTGAAAGTAGAAAAATAAAAATTGCGTCATTATTTTTTTCTTATCACTAGATATTTTTTTGCATGTACGAATAATTGTTTGGCGCGCGGGGATGGAGACTGCCTGGCAAGCGTCCCATGCCGCGCACACCGCGAATCCCGCCATCACTCGGCGCGCTGACTACACCATCCCTACTCCCCGTGGTTGAGCTAGTAACGGGCATACACTTGCCAGTAGAAGGCTGGGCGGACGCGCGTATTGGATAATTTTTAGAAATTATATCTCGTTGACTATTGCGAAAAGTTAAAAATGCACAGGACTTTCCGCCTTAGTTTAGTTCGCTGTAGCTGCTCATGAAAATTGTCCCCACAACTGTCAAACACCCTGTATATAATAATAAAGTAAAATATTCGATGTGCAATCTATTAGCAGAAATTTTATCGAGAAACAAATGACTCTAAATTGGTTATGTTAGAATTAAAAGATGAAGGCAGCAATGACGACATCTATGAACATAAAATAGCAAAAGCGATATTATCGACTGAAAACATTCACTAGGCGGCGTTTTTTTGTTCTTTTATTATGTATCTTTTATATGGTTGTATAGCCTTGCATACCTTGTGTAACACACCTTTTTCTTTTAAACAAAACATATATCTTAATACAATCTTTGTGCAGTTCTCCACTGATTAAGTAAAACAGCCCACAGGTTATGGGCCTAGGCTTAAGATTAATTAAGATAATTAAAGTAGCGGATAAAGAATAAGGTCGAAAAAAGCCACATACAGGTTAAGATTACAAAGTGAGAACAAAAATGACAGAAACACCTCGTGTAATGATTGCTAAGCTGAATAATGACAATTACGAGTCATGGAAATACAAGGTTGAGTTATCACTCATAAAAGAAGGACTATGGGACGCTGTAAGCAAGGCGACACCCGCACAACCAGACGCAGCATGGCTAACCAAGGATGCACAAGCAAGAGCGACAATCGGACTCTTGATGGAGGATAACCAACTCACACATATTTGCAGTAAGACAACAGCGGCGGCAACTTGGAAGGCACTACAAGAATACCATCAAAAATCTTCACTATCAAGTAAGGTTATACTATTAAAAAACCTATGCAGCATGAAACTCGCGGAGAGCGGTAACATGGAAGAACACATCATTAACATGTCAA
>JANQDE010000460.1:0-15871 GCA_037157785.1 Cephalotes varians
AGCTGCGTATAATCGTAATTCATCAGGATGGATGGAAACTTCAATCTTCACTGACTGGTTTGAAAGAATTGTCCTGCCCTACTTCAGCAAATGCCAAGGCACTAAAGCCATGATTGGCGACAATTGTTCATCGCATATCTCATTATCTGTGATCAAGAAATGCGTCGATAACAACATCAAATTCGTTCTTCTACCTCCAAATACCACACACTTATGTCAGCCACTTGACGTTGCCTTTTTTAGTACGATAAAATCTGAATGGAGAGCTGCATTGGACGATTGGAAATCAACAAATCGAGGTGTTATCCAAAAAGAAGCATTTCCTGGGCTGATTGCGAATGTTTTCAAGAATTTGGGATTAATTTCGAAAAGAAATGACGAGAGAAAAGTCCTGGTGTCCTGTAAGAAAGATAAGGTGGAAGACTCCCGTGGGATGAAGAATGCAATCTCTGGATTTTCTGCATGCGGAATTATGCCTCATAGCCCTGATAAAGTTCTTAGAAAGTTGAAACGTCCGGAACCTACCGCAGAGGTTGCCAAAAAAATTCGTACTGATGCATGGCTCGGCTCACTCGTCTCATACTTAGACAAAAAACACAAAACCGAAACCCAGGGTGCAAGAAGCAGGAGGTGGCGCATTTTTCTCTCACCGGGGATGAGTATTGTACCGGAAATGTTTCCCGATGATGATGACAGTGCGCAAGCAGAAGATGAATTCGCCGTTGATGAACCGACAGAAGTTGCAGAGCCACCTAAAAAGAAATTAAAAAGAGGTCGTCCTCGGAAAATTGCGTTAACGGACTCCGCCGATTCAACCAACGGAAATCAAAGTTCAACTTCACAGCCTGCGGCAGAATCAACTCCTCCAGAGTCGAGAAATGATGCGTCAGCTACTCCACCACAGTCGAACGATGATGCGATTATTTGTGACACACCGAACGTTGATGATTTTATCCAGACAAAATTCTTGACCAACAAAAAACCACGATATTTTATCGCTCGTGTTATCATGGACAAGAAGAAAAAAATGGTTTCCTTTCTTAGAAAAAGCGCATCAAAATACAGTACGGAAATGGGAGACCAAGTTCCAATTTTCCATTTTCCAGCGGTTCCTGATGTTGCTAATATCAAAGACGTCGTAATCGAACGAAAAGTAGAAGTTCATTCAGCGTTGAAACGTGAAAGATTTACATTCCAAAATATTCACACCGATTTCTACAACCATATTGAGTAAAATTTAAAAAATAATTTTTTTATGTTTTGTAATTGCAACTCGTAGTCATTTTATATACCGAAAATACACGTAAAAATGACATTATCCAATTCACCCCAAAAAGTGGGGTGAATCGGATAGTACTTTGAGGGCTGCTGACAGGAAACCAGTTGGGGTTGAAAAATTTTCAAAAATGAGAGTTCATTCACAATGAACTAAAGAATCGAAAAAAAAATACTCTGGATTTTTAAAAGCAATATTAATCCTTCAATTTTCTCAAAAATGGTAAATTTCTAACCGAATCACCCCATCTGACGGTATTGTAAATAATTATGATTAGTAAATAACCAATCATATTATTTAGTAAATAATCAATTATTTAATATCCTTAATTTCGAATTTGATTCTTTGAATTTGTTACAACTTTTATGTTATTGTTAAGCCTGTTATAACAATAATCTCTATCCAAATACAAGTATTTCATATTATTCGATGATATTTCAAATCGCAACTTTACTTACTGTTCTGTTTTATGAGAAATTTCCTGCTCGATTTCTCTTAACATTGTATTAATAAATTCTTCGGATAGTCAAAATCAACTATGAAAAAATCAATAGCATCAAATTCATCAAAATGTGATAGTCGTCTTTTTATTTTTCTTGGTCGTCGATTAATCACAAAATCTTCATCGTCAAATGAAGATACGTATGCTAAAGATAATACTTCTCACCAAGAAAATATTCCTCACTCACAAAGTTTTATTTACATACATATTATTTTATGATTATTTTTCTTATTAACATTTACGAAATCGCGATATTACATAATCAAAAAAATTAGATAGTGACAAATTTTAAACACTGAAATTAATACTGCAGTATAAATTTCGTTTAAATTCGATAAACACCCAAAATAGCGTTTAATTTTTACCAGAGGTTATCGATATTAACTGAAATTGAAAGTAGTTGTGGAATGCAACATTTTCTTTAAACGAGTTAAACTCCGATTAAAATCAATTGTGGAACTGGGCCTGTCACGCACACAAGTACGCACACACGCATGCACGGCATATGTACTTTGAGTGCTATTAAAATATTTATTATGGAAGAATGATTTCGAAATATATTTTGTTTAATCGAAACATAATATGTAACTTTTAACAGACAGGATATCATTAATAAAATTACATAGGATTCTTTTCAGCCTTTGAAATATCATATTATAAAATTCAACAAAAATATATAAACTTTACCTAACAAGTCATTGAAAATAAAAAATTTTTTCAAATATTATAGTTACTAATCAAAACTTTATGTCTTGATTAATTTCAAGTTTAAATTATATAATTCTGTTAAGTAAAATAGTTAAAATTCACTTTAAACGATCGATTTGCAATAAAACTTGAAATAGAATTCAGTTTATAATTTTATGTATTTTATATTTTGATACATACATAAACCAATTTATATTTTTCTAATTTTTTGATTATTTTCTGTATTATATTGCATAAAATTATAAATAAATTCTGTTTCAAAAAATTATAGCTCATATAAAATAAACTCGAGTAAAGTATCAAAAGATGCAAAAGAATAAGTTTTTACAAACGAAAAATTTGTTGTTGATAAAATCTGCAGCTAAAAAAAATTGCGATTGGTCTGAAATAATCCGTATAATATACGTTATATAATTATAATTTAATATGAAAATGTATATTTTTTTATTAAAAGCAAGTTTAAAGTTTTTGTTTTTATTTGTTTTGTGAAAAGGAATAAATCGATATTTGATAATGTATACTTTTTCATTCTTATTATACATCTTTTATATATATATATATATATATATATATATATATATTAATCTATGAAAATTTAAAATTTTGGAAGTTATTATTGCTCCTTTTCATAATGTTATATAATAATAAATACAAAAACTCATGACAAACGACAATTCAATATTCACTATTACACAGTAGTAGTTCATATATCTAATTAAAATTATGTATTAGGCTAATATATAAGATTGAATTAAAATGAATTAAAATTTTAATGTGTACATACATGTGAATGAGATTTGTAGGATATTTTTGTAGATTGGTTGGAGTTACAGGTTGGAGCTTGTTACCATATCGTCACAGATCTACAGAATCTATCAAGTTAAGAATTAAAAATATAGAGTTTCGAATTACGCAAGAAATTGTAGATTTCGATTATAAAGTGCTAAGGCACCAGAGGTAAATGCAAATAATAATAGTGATTGATTATTACTTCCTATTAACATTAAGATTATTAACTACAGAGAAGTTTCTTTTGTGTGTAAATATGTTTAATAGTAATACATATGTAGCAAAGATACATATATATATACATACATACATATATATGCATATATATATATATATATATATATATATATATATATATATATCCTCTTGATGGTCTCAGACTTCTCGTTCTCGTTTATTTCAAAGAATAAAATAAAATAAATATTTTTTGTATGCACTCATCTCGTCAATTGCCATTACATTTCGAGCATATTCATTATAATTTAAGAAAATTCAATCATCGTCAGATTAAAAAAATTGTTTTATTAATACTTTTTAAATTTTCTCTTACCATATTTTTATAAATTATTTTCGTAAAAAAATAAATAATAATGGAAGAAAAGAAAAAGAATATATACTAAAACAAATATATACAAAAACATATATGAACTTTATTACATATTATACATTACCGAGGTATCATCACGTAATGCACATTATATAATATATATATCTTGTTTTTATATTATATAATTATCGAATGTAATAAAAAAATAATAAAAAAGATAGCATCTTTTATACATGGCAATTAATAAGAAGAGTTCAACATTTATAATTTTCCAGTATTACCTATGTATGTTAATCAGATTGTTTAATCACAGATAAACAAATTAATTTTCACTTAAAAAATTTTTATAATTTATGTTAGACTTCACTGTAATGACTAATGGTACATATGAACTGAATAACTTTTCTTACACAAATCATGATTATGTGATTCTAATTAAAAATTAATATACAATTATTCTTTTATAAATGCTTAAACAATAAAGCCATTTTAAACACTTACATATTGCTTTCTAAATTCTATAGTTTGGTATACTGCTATGAACGCAACAAGATTGCTTCTCCATCAAATGTTTTTGAATTTCTGTTCCAATCTACAAAGTCCAGTAATCCCTTATGACAGCACAATATTTGATAATTTATATACTTTCAATGAAAGATGAAAATTACGACATGTCAAACACATATCAAAGATATTGTTTGAGTCATTAATCAATAAACGACTTAGAATAAAACTCTAGATCTGAAACTGTTATATACAATATTTATTGATACAATTATAGTCAAATTTGACAAAATTCCTGTCAAAACATAGTGTTCCTACGATACTGTCCCAATACGTGATGCATTCCTTATTCTTGTTTACATAATTTTACACATCAATCCTAAGACGGAATTTTCTTTGTTTTCTACTCTGCCATATGACCTACTTTATATCATATTATGCTGCGTCATATTTTCAATTATTAGTTCCGACGTTTAATTATTTGAAGTTTTAAAATAACACAATGAATATATGGATACATATAAAATACTTAAAAGTATTATGAAAAAAAAGAAAATGTACATAAATGTGATCACGCAATGGTTGATTTCGGTTTTAATAATTGCAGGCGATTTAGCAGTTGTTGCTAACATATATATCCCTCCTATATTACCTCTGTATACAATGGATAATAGATCAACAAGAGGTATAGAGGAGCAACTGCTACAGAAGGCAGTAAAATGTCAGTACGACAATCAACAGGACAGTATGACAGTCAAATGTCAGTATGACAGTCTTTTGAACACCATGAGGTCATGGGAACACTAAGAACTGGGTGCGCTGTAGTTTGCTACGATACCATCTCGTGCCAACCACTGCTATTTGAAGAGTTGGTTTCGAGTGAAACTGAAAAGAGTAAAAAATACATGAAAAAGAAGGAAAGGAATGCGAGAAATTGTATATCAATCGCATCTATGTATGCACACAAGCACGTACACATACATGTATGAGGCATATTAGAGTAATATTGTAAAAAAATCCATCTTCTAAGATTTTGTTTTGCAAAAATTTACCTGTCTTATCATTTTCTCCATCCAAAGAAAATGATCTTGGGCCCCATATCCTTACTGTAAAATCATCCGATACAGAAGCCATCATTTGATGATAAACAGGATTCCATGAAACACAATTGACTGTTCTACTGTGTCCTGTAAGAGTCGCTATAGGCAGTTCTCTTTTGATATGCCATATATACACTTTATTGTCTACAACGAAACAAAAAAAAGCAATTATTAATTATGTTGCAAACTTTTTTTTAAAAGTACTGAAACTAAATAAAATGCAGTAATGTAATGCATAAAAATTTTTATTTTATATTTTTTGCATATGACAAACCTTCACTGCCAGAGGCAATAAAATCTTGGTTGACTCCTCCAAAACAACTATGGATAGTAAAATGTCCTTGAGTGACACCTTGAAAACGCCTTACAAGGCATTTATCTTCTAAATCCCAAAGATGTACACCTTGATTTGCCACATTAAGTAACGCGAGTCGATCTGCTTTATTTACGCTAAATGACATAACGGGATGATCTTCTTGTAATCTGTAACGGCGCAGAAATATCTTAAAACTTTTTTTTCAATAAATCAAGATACATATTATATAATACATATAAATCTTACATAGTAGCATCACCCAAGTCATCAAAAGTATAGCTGCGAATTCTGTGATGTGTATCAGCTGCTAGAACAGTCCTTCCATCACTGCGACACCATAGACATTTTACTCTTACTCCTTCCCACGAATCAGAAACATTGCCATCCATATCCTAAATATTTTTATTAAAATTTAATATATAGAAAAAAAGAATATTTATGATGTTTAATTAATTTTTTCTAATAAAAACATAAATCTTTTTTATCAATTATTTGACTGCAAATGCTCTGTGTGTGTGTGTGTGTATGTATCATCAGTCATTGCAAAAATCTTGGCACTTTTTGAGTTATGAAAGCACACAGAATCAAAAGCTTTATATCAAAAAGCTTTATTTAATCTTGTATATATTTATCATTGTTTTTTATGATCTTTTTTTCAATGTTCAGGTAACATTCGAATCCATCATAAAACGCGTTGCTTTTATTGTCAAAGAATGAAATCAAGTATTTTCTAACAGTTTCTTCTGATCTAAATTTTTCCTTGCCAAACTGTTTTGCAAAGAACGAAACAAATGAGTCGGATAGCACAAGAGAGTATACAGGATGAGATAGAAGCTCTCAGTCCCAACTTAAACAACTTTTTTGTATTTGAAGTGTGTTTTATATTCTTGTGGTGAAAGAAAATTCCTTTCCAAACGATCAAACTTGACTTTTTTTCTTGAATTGTTGCATGTAAATTATCAAGTAAATTTGACAGTATTTGTCAGCATCAATCGTTTAACCCTTTAGCAATAGCTCAAAATATAATATACTCGTGCAATCTCATCAGACGGATAAAAAATTTTCTTTGGATGCAATCCAGGCTTTGCTACTGTTTTCATTTGACTTTTTCCAAGTTCTTTTGCGTTGCGAATTGTCATGTACAATACAATCCATTTTTCATCACAATTCGAACCAAAAAAAGCTTTGTTTTTTTTAATCTGCCAAATAAAGAATTGGCAATGAAGCAACGATCCATTTTGTTTTTTCACTCGATAAATGAAGCCTATACATCAAGTTTCAATACGTAATTCAACTTTCTCAATTTGCGATAGACAATTATTAATGTTTAGATTCTTCGCAATCTCCTCCGTTGAAATTCGTGGATTTGCAGCAATTATTACACGAATTGAATCATCGAATTGAAACAGTCATCCAGAATGAGACTTGTCCTCGATGTCAAAATCATCACATTCGAAGTTTTGCATATCATTTTTTATACATTCGAACACAGTGGCTTCTCCAAAGATGTTATAAATGCATTTTACAACATCGACAAATTTTATTCCCTTCCGAAACTCGTACATAATAATCGAATAAATATTCATTTTTTAATGTCATTTTCACTTAAACAAAATCGCAATGTAGACAATTCGAATCGCATTAATTTTTTGTTTATATGACAGCTAATAAGATCTTTCCAACAATATATAATATACTATATTTTCCTGCCAGTGTTGCCATTCAGTATTATTTATAATGTCATTTCAAAAAAGTGCCAAGATTTGTGTAACGACCCAATATTTAATGAGGACTAAAAACTTCAAATCAAATAAAATTTTTAAATAAATAATTGAAGCATATCTTGTTAAATTACGATATCGCTATTTTGTATTAATTGGAAATATTTTGTAATTGTAAAGAATTTCTATTTTACTTATTGAGAACTTTCAGAAAGTAGTTTTATGTGCCAAAAAATTAATATTATAAATTTTATTTATTATTTATATTATTATATATATTATTGATAAAATTAACATACGCATTGATAAAATTGACCACGAAGACCACCCGCTACAAATTTATTCGAATCACGATGCCAAGCGCAAGCTGTCAGTGAGTCGTCCGTACTTTGCGTCAACTTTACACGTAATTCGCAATCAGGTGTATCGACGCTCCAAAGCCACAGTTCCGGGCAATCTTCAGGACCGCAAGCGATTAGATGGCTGCTATCAGGGCTCCAAGCAATTAGCGCTACGCCATATGTATGGCCTTCAAGTGTTTTCCTATGTGTCACTTTTAGCGTTTCCTACATTACATTTGAACAAGTGTATTAATTATATATTTTACATTAATTTTATATATATATATATATTACTGTTTATTAATTATATTAATTATATTTTAAAAACAAAACTATACAAGATATCTGCTACTAAGAATGCACTTTTGCGAATTTTAAATTAATTTTTCTTTAGCGAAAATTTCGAGGGATTTATTACAATTTTTAAGATTATATATTTTATTAGAATTCTCCACATTATACATTTTTACAATTAAATCTCAAATTTTTATTAAAATAATAAAATCAAAGTTTTAAAATTATCTAAAAAATTTTATCATCTATTTGATTTTATTATCCATCTATTCCTCTTAAAACTTATTTCTGTAAAAGAACTCTTTGTTTTCAAACATTTATTTAAAAATTTAAATCTTTCAGCATTTTTGCAAAAAAAATCGTATCAAAGTAATCAAAGAATTCACAAAAATTTAATGAAACATAATATACACTGTTAACTTATACAGTATTATGTACTCACTGGATCTACATCCCATATAATTACAGTCATATCTTTAGAACCTGTGGCAAGTTTGAGACCATCGGGTGAGAATTTACAATACCAAACTTCATCGCAGTGATCGTTGAGTACCTGTATCGTATGACACGGAAACTGTTCCTTGCCACAATTATGATCCACAAGCAGAGAGACATTCTCTAGATTTGTCTGCTTTAGAAGAAAAATTATTTCATTATCATCGATGAAATGTTGTCTAAAAAAATAATTTTAATAACAAAAGCACACAAACTTATTCAATATATAATGTATAATAATAATAATGTATAACAATAATGTATTACAATAATAATGTATACTAATAATATAAATCTATTACAGAAAGTATACAGAAGTATACAGAAGTTTTTATAATATACATTTTACTTTAAAAGTCATATGTACACCTGCAATTCTAAAAGAGTAAGTTTCATAAAAAAAATTGTATAGACATATTTGATATGGCAAAAATTTTACAGTTTTAGGAGAACAATATACATTAATTTTTAAGATATAATTTTTAAAAATTGTACGATTAAATTTACTTTTTAGAATTGTACGATTTTTCTTATGTAATATGATTCTTCTGCATATAAAAATATTAAAGTTATTTAAAAAATCAATAATTTAGAAGCTATTTTACAATTCTGACATAAAATATTTCACATCTCGTAAAATATTGGTTTTTTAATTGATAATCTTATTTTAATATATTTATACACAGATAGAATAAATCAAATGATATAGAGAAAACATAATTACTTTTAAAAAAAGTATGTAATTGCATATTGTATATTTTTTTTAAAAAACAATAATGTTTTTTTTATGTCAATTGATTCATTTTTCATTATTCATCAATGTAAAAATAGTAAAATAAAACAATAAAAAAATATGTTTCATAAGATATTTTATATTTTAGAATTAAATATAAAGTCTAAAATATTTATTTTTCTATAATTAATGAGGCTTTAATGAGATAAATTGTCTTAATAGTTTTGTAATTGCAGAATAATTAGAAGAATCACGTTATATAAGAATGCATTTCGATATCATGCGAAAATTCGGTGATATTTTAAAAGATATCGATAATGTATATTTTATACAAAATGCATGATATAAAAAATTTGTTATGTATCTTTTTTTTTTCTAAAACTCAACAAATGAAAGAAATGTCGTACACGGTCGTGGCTGAATCTCAAGTTCCTAATCATATTTCTATATATAGCTTAGATACAAATATTCAGTTTATTTTGAACTCCGCGCCGAATGTTTATCGAACTTGCAACACGATTCTAAATTGAACTAAACATCACAAATTAAATTTTAGTCGTCAGTTTGATAATGATGCTAACAGCATCTTAGAAATCTGAAAATAACTTATTGCGAAAAATATTACCTCAGCCAGGATTTAAACTTGGAACCTTCTGCTTATCCGAGGCGAGCGTCTTTACCAATTTGACCATCGAGGCATGTGATAATATTTATCGCAATAACCGGTATAAATATTGAGAAGAACATCATTTTTCAGGCGACGTATGTATAAACAATAATAAATAATAAATAAATCTAGACCGTTACCAATAAATCAACAAATGACAGAAAAATTCTTTTTAAAACTGTTAAACTTTTACCTGACAACAATTTTTCGAAACTCACTTTTTTAAAATTATTTTCAGTTTAACTTTTAAAATGGGATGTATGTAATGAATCTGTTTTTAAATGTAGTGACTCATAAAATGCTAAAAATTTATATTTTAATACAATTGCACTTAGAAATTGATATTCTGGACATTCTAGAATATTAATTAATAAAATTCGGGAAAAAAAAAATTCTTTTATCCTGTGGAAAATAAAGACACACACGCAAAAATATACATATAGTATCACATTATTGCTCCGACATCCGTTTCACGTTTTCTTTTTGAAAAACTGGAAGAAGAGAAAGCTATTTATTTTTTATAATAAATATAAATAACTGCTTGTATGAGTTTTAATCATGATAGATTCAGAATATGTAATGGAACATCACTTTTTAAAAATTGTGATTTTCTTTTCATCATATGAAAGCAATTGTCAGTAGTGATAGACTATCTATATTATATTGATTAAGAATAAAGCATGTTATATAACTTCATTATAAATAAATATAATATTATAAATGATAAATGTAATATTATAAAATATCTAAATTAATTATCTTATTTTTCACTCTCTTTAATTTTGAACATTTTAATATCGTATTAAACTTGTTTTCCTAACAAAAAAATAGTTTTCCATTTAATCTTAAAACGAGTGAGTATATATATCTTTTTAATGTATTTCGTTAATGAATTCATAATTTCGTAAATTAATTCATAATTAAACGATTCCAAATAACATTGCAATTTCATGATTATAACGAATAAACACAAAAATATAGACATATAAAAAATTTCACAAGCATTATTTTGATAAAAGTAGCACTAACGCAAATTTTTAAAAAGCAAATGCTTGAGAATTACAAACATTAAGAAAACTTTTAAATTTTGTCAAACTATCGCAAGGTGTTATAATTGATATAAATTATAAATCATTATATATCTTATTAAAAAAATGATGAAATTTTTTTTTTATTTTCTTCATAATTTATAATTTTTTACGTTAAGTTATAATAATTCGATTGTTTAAAATTAATGTTTTTTTTAAAAGCATTGTATTTTTTCATTTTATGAATCTGGTGTCTCAATGTGTTCTTTTCTTTTAAATTATGCCAGCTATTAATTTGGTTTTCTTTTAAGTTTTTTTTTCTTTGGTTTTCTTTTACAAATAAATATATCAGACAATTTTGACAAAAAGATAAATTACATTTAATTATGTTCTAAATAATAATGCACAATTGCTTAAAGATTAAGTAAAAATTGCAAAATAAAATAAATATATAAGATTTCTCATATAATTTAACAACATAAATAATAATGATAGTTAATGATTAATATATTGGATCAATATTTATTTTATACTAATTATTTTATAAATATATTTTATAATTATATTTTATAAATATATTTATATAAATATATTATTTTATAAATATTGTTTAAAATAATAATTACCATAATTATTTATTTATTAAGAAATTATTTAAAAAATAATATAAACCTTGCATAATATGTTGTGTAAAATTTTTTTACACAACAAATATGCACATACACACACATGAGCGCAATTTACATAAAAGTTTTGGAGAAAGGAAAAAGAATACCTAATGATAGTCAAGAATAATCATCATCAATTTATCTTATTTTTGTGTAATATCGAGATATCCTTTCTTTTAATATAAAAATATAATTGAACTGTTTTGGAACTTAAGTTCTTAGAATGTTATTTTTATTGTAATATTTCAGGAATGCAAAAAATTTGCTTATTAATCATTATCAATAAAGTGATTTTCTTTTCATTATATAAAAACAATTGTCAATAGTAATAGACTATCTCATTATGTTTATTAAGAATAAAGCATGCTACATAGCTTTATTATAAATAAATGTAATATCGTAAATGTAATATTAGAAAATATCTAAATTCATCATCTTATTTTTCACTCAAGTATTTCACTAAAGTAGTTTGAAATACATTATCAATCTAAAATTAAATAATAAGATTTAAAATATCACAAAAATGTAAATTTCATATTTTTAAAATAATTAACTTTTTTTAATTTTATTTTATTTAATATTAATATTTATATCAAGTTTATTATATATTTATAACATAATAAATACACGTAATAATAAATACATGTAATGTAATAAATATATTATTTATTATATTACATGACAATATATATTTATCAAAAAATTTAATGCTGTTTAATTTGATAATTACATGTATTATGATGTCTAGTACTTGTTAAAGTTGTTTAGAATATTAGGGCAGAGTCACCAAATACATACCAAATAGTACCTCATCAATATCTAATATTTTTATTTAATATAAGCAGCATTTAGTAATTAATATTTATTAATTAATATTACAACAAACAATTAATATAACAAAAATATGAAATTATTACATATTGGCCTTTCAATACATTCTCTCTTTTTTAATACTAGTTATTGCGATAAATATTATCACATGTCTCAGTAGTTAAATTGGATAAAACGCCCGTCCCAGAAAAATAGGGAGATTCCAGGTTCAAGCCCTAGCTGAAGTAATATTTTTCGCAATAAAATTTCTTTCAATTTTTAAAGATGCAAGTTAACATCATATTTAATCATGAATACTATTCGTGATAATTTCGATTAGTTTCGGTTTAGGATTGCGAAAGTCCAAAAGTA
Organism: Cephalotes varians; assembly: GCA_037157785.1. NCBI lineage: Eukaryota > Metazoa > Arthropoda > Insecta > Hymenoptera > Formicidae > Cephalotes > Cephalotes varians. The sequence goes on from JANQDE010000460.1 coordinate 12,872, forward strand.
TGCGGCGCACAATTTGAACTAAAAAAGTTTGAATTTATATATAAATTCAAATAAATATATATATATATATATATATATATATATATATATATATATATATAATTAGGCAACTAAAATCCAGTCTTGACCATCATTGGTCCCTTCTTCGTTTATTTGTGTGTTTCACTTATACGGTCTTGTTAAAATTTATCATTGAAATTATTAATTTTTGTCACTAAAATTAATAATTTCATGCTGCTTATATTAAGTAAAAGTATAAAACATTGATGAGATACAATTTAGATGACCAATATGCATTTGACATCTTTCCTCTACTTTAGAATATTATTAAAATATTATTAAAAAAATAGAAAAAAAATCTCGAAAATATAATTATGAAAGATAAAAAGATATGAGATAAAAAAGATATAAAGATAAAAAATAATATTGCAAGAAGTAGCACAATTTAAAACTCAAATTATAATATTTATTAATATACCTGTGAATGCGTTATATGATACGTGCAGAGTTGATTTTGCATTTCCACAGCTTGACAAAGTAAAGAATGAAGTCTGCGTGGTGGTAACATAATGGAGGGCGGCAGGAATCTTTGCAGTCTGTCCATAAGCGCAGCCCTGGAGGCTGGCCCTTTGCCATCCCAGCCTGCACGTGTCTGTCAACAAGTGTCCATTTGCTAGTGATCAAATTTTCAGTTGTAAGTTAGTTTCAACTATATTTTAAGAATGAGAAAGCTTCAGTTTCACAGTAGGAACTTATTAGTAAAAACATCTAGTTCAATAAAATGCTGTACGTAATCTGTGTTCGTTATTTAAAACAAATATATAAAATACCTGTAATTCATCTCTTCCACTACACATCATAAATAAAGATAACTGATGAACACGACCGGTATTATGGCCCAAAGGTGTAAGCTCATTGCGCAGTACATGTAACGCATCAAATACCATGCCTTCTTCTAAATATTCTAAATATTTTTGTTCTAGCAATAAGAACTTCATTTCCTACGAATAAGAAAAAGATATTTATCAAATTGTTAATTAAATATTTTACTAAAAATTTGCATATCTTCCCAGTCCTTAATGAATTATATCTCTTTAAAATTACGTTATTTTCTTCTTGTCATTATTTAATATTTAAATATATCTGTGTATATATAGATTACATGATTCTAGATCTTTACGACAAACTTAAAAGAATATTAGATCTCATCAAATTGAACAATTTTTATTAAGTAATTCATGTCCAGCGATATCTTTTTAAGGCGCTAAATTTTGTCGAACATTGCTGACGGTTGCGCATTCGCCGAACTTGACGTACCTTGATTTTTTCTTATGAAAGCATGTCAAAAATTTAGTGCACACAACTCTTGTCGACACTAAAAATAAACTTATCAACAGAATAATGAACGCATGTGATTCATAATGATTCTGGAATTTTTCAGAGAGTACGTCAATGTAAGGCTTATAATAAAGTTGCAGACTGCAGATTTCGAATATTTATATAATAAAATAAATTAAATTAAATTAAAACATATACGATTTTTTAAATTCTAATCTAATTTTACAGAAATCAAACAGTATTTAACAAGCTAAAAACTGAGTGCCTTAGAGAAGCTTCGACAAACATGGGTTATTAACAAAAATTTAATTTGACGAGATCTAACATCCCTTTGTTGCAAGATCCAGAATCACCTTGTATATAAAAAATATTGTGACTCTGAAACAATATTTTGTTCAAGATTGACCAAATTATATTAAAAAGTTATCAAAAAAAAGATAAGTTTTATATTCATGTATTAATTTAGAAATAATTTCAAATTAAAAAATAATTATTTAAAATATAAAATTTAAAAATAATTCTACAAGTTAAAATATTTTCGAAAAGAGCATTGTCTTCCAAAAAGTTATAAATTTATAGTTATAATACTTTTCATTAGTTTCATCAAATATCTTCAATGTTTAAACTTTACTATTTGAGCAATGCAAAGGATGTTTGACTATTTATTTAACCAGTTAACTGTATTGACCCCTTTTCAAAGTGTGCACCTAAATGTGTCGTAAAAATGAAGCAATGACGAGTATACTCATCAATCACAGAGTAAGTGTTGCTGTTAAAATATTTAATTAAAAAAAGTTTTATTTTATAAAATTAATAATTTTATTACTAATATTTATTTATTTGTTCGTTTTATTTTATCTTGGCCTCCAAATATTTTAAACATCTTGAAATTTACGAATATATTCTTGTTTTCACTAAAATTATAATTCAAATAGCCAATGGTAACTATTTTTTACGCACGACGAGTATACTCGTCATAACACAAAATATTGCAATTTCTTCACAACGAGTATACTCGTCAATCACAGTTAACTGATTAAATGTCAAAACTTATATGATAATTTTCAGTATCAGATCAAAGATTTGATGCTCTATATATTTGTATATGTTTATTTTGCACATATACATACACATAGCAAAAAGAAATGTATATATATTTATCTTGTAATAATAAATATATGAACAAAAAAACTAATAAAAAATATATAATAAGAGAAATAACACATTTAGTATATATAATATATAATAAATATATATAATATATTATATATAATAAAGATAATAAAAAGTATAAAAAATATTTACATATTTTTTTTCCTATTATTAAGATAATTACTAGAATATGTCAAATTTGATCAAATGTTTTAAGAACACTTTATTAACATAATCATTAATTATATAGAAAAAAAGATTTACCACTAAACTCTGGTTTGCACTATTTAAAAAAGACTTAAGTTCATTGAGGTCATGGTCTGCTTTGTTCCAATCGCCATCCATAACATGTTGCCTAAATTTTGCTGCAGCAGGATGATCTAGTCGACAGCCTGATTCTTGCATAAGCAAATCTGCTGTCCGACTAAAAATAATATTTCTTTTATTATTTGTTATATAAAATAACATATATAACATATATGTATATACACACACACACACATATATATA
>JANQDE010000460.1:20015-41245 GCA_037157785.1 Cephalotes varians
TATACATTAATAAGAGAAACAGCGACATTAATTATTAGAGCAATAACTATGTATTCTTCTTCTATATTGTTATTACAACTTTTGGATTCTACGGAGAGATATTCGGTTTACTCGTTTGTTCGATGGATGCTGCTAATCTAATCCGATCACTGCTGAGACAGCACGGATCTGGATTCCAGATTTTTCCTAGTTTCTAGGGGAATTTAGAAAGTTATTGAATGAGTATCACTGCTCGGTTCGATCAGTGATCCGATTATTTGTCGTAAGCACCCTAGAGGTCTGTTTTTTATTCTTGCACTCTCTGAACTCGTACACATGGTGCAATAAGTTGAAGTGAAATAAACATATGTTTACTTCATTTCAACTTATTGCACCATGTGTACCAGTTCAGAGAGTGCAGGAATAAAAAACTAACCTTAGCCTGGATTCTCAAGCAGGCACTGACGCTTTGACACCGAGCGCTGATTGGAGTGTTGTTTTTAGTAAAAATTTTCTAGAAAGTTTCTAGTAAAAACAACACTTTATCCAATCAGCGCTCGGTGTCAAAGCGCCAGTGTCTGCATGAGGATCCAGGCTTAGAGCTTACGCAAGCTTACGCTACATTCTTCGCCGCTCTTGGTAAAACTAGGTTATTTCGTGTTTATGTAAAATGCGGTCGTAAACTGGCGTGAACTGGCGTAAAGCCCATGGCACATACAAAAACGTAAGGCAGTAAGACGTAAACAGTAAGCGAATCGGCCAATCACAGTTGAGAATCGCATTACGTTCTCTACTGTGGTTGGTCAATTCGCTTACTGCTTACGTCTTACTGCCTTACGTTTTTGTATGTGCCATGGGCTTAAGCTCTAGTCATATCGTTAATCGCGCATGAACTATGAGCATTAAAGAGAAAGGTGGTGACATATCAGTTTGGAAAAATTACCAAGGGACAGAATCAATTACCGACATGCGTCGTTTCGGGCTGGAAAGCCCAAGTCTGAATGATCAAAAGTTGTGCGAGGAACGTAGCATAATTATCGTTAGAGGCTTTCTACAATAAGCCATAAGTCATGAATAAAAAATCAGAAGCAATAAATTGATCAATCATAACCAAGTATTTTTTTCACATTTGTCTGTGATTGGTCAATTTATTGCTTCTGATTTCTGATTTATGACTTATGGCTTATTGTAGAAAGCCTCTTAGCTCCGGTCTACAATAGGTGTAGTAAGCCTTAAGCCGTAAGAAATTGAGCAATCATAGTTCATTATTCTCTTCAAATTCGATCATGATTGATTAATTTCTTAAGGCTTAAGGCTTAAGGCTTACTACCTATTGTAGACCGGGACTTAGGGATACCACCTTGGATGCTCTCTCTCGGATCACACTTATTCATAGGATCGCGCTCGTTCCAGTATTATTATATTTCAGTGGCTGTGTTCCCATTTGCAGATTTTCAGTACAATTACCAGTGGACGCCATCTTGCACTGAATACTGTACTAGGGAAGTGTTCCCTTTCTCCAGTACAGTAAAAACATAACCAAGAACTGTGCTTCGGACGTTTTCTKGCRYGTTTATTTAVYRAAATTGAATTWAAAAAGCGACAATGAACAACGCATTGATTGCAATTGCCAACGAATTTTTGGATTCATCTGAAAGTGATTCTGAAAGCGATGCAGAAATCGACGATGAATTATTATTGGATGCGAATAGAATAATTCGCGGCAAAAGGCCAAGATTGCAATTTTAGAAGCACAGTTCTTGGTTATGTTTTTACTGTACTGGAGAAAGGGAACACTTCCCTAGTACAGTATTCAGTACAAGATGGCGTCCATTGGTAACTGTACTGAAAATCTGCAAATGGGAATACAGCCAGTGACTGTCTCCGACATCAGCTTCAGTTGGCATCCTGCAAAGTTACTAGAATGATTAAGTTAATTTAGGGCTTTAGGGCCACTTTTACCAACGTCGGTTAGACTAACAGACGGTTAATTCCAATGGAATTATCCAATCGTATTTGTCTTTGATCAGAATGAACCAATCACGGTAGACACTTTAACCATCGGTTAACTTAATCGACATTGGTAAAAGTGGCCCTTAGGGCCAATTTCACCAACGTCGGTTAAGCTAACCGATGGTTAAAGTGTCAACCATGATTGATTCATTCTGGTCAAAGACAAATGCGATTGAATAATTCCATTGGAATTAACCGTCGGTTAATTTAACCGACGTTGGTGAAATTGGCCCTTAGAGACCCGGTTTACTTTGATATATCGCTACGATAGAATCCCTTTGGTCCCCCAGTAGAGATGAGTATATTTTAGCAAGTAATATTCATGCATAACACACACACGCGAAGCGAAGAGTATCGTAACCATGGTGTAAGAAGAAAGGTGAACCATTCAGATGGATGCGCAGTAGATTAAAAGTAGTGGGAGATAGTCAGCTAATTACGCTTTGAGCTTTTATGCGACATTCAATATGGCTGATTACTGAGTTTCTTTCACATTGTGTGATTTCGGCATAAATACCCGGAGTTAGGTTTTCCTACAAAAACTCTTCCTCTGACAGATAACTGGTTATCTTGTATATCTACAGGAAACTGTATATATCCCTCCAAAGATTTGCAGACAGCAGCCAGTATTATGAATGAGGAATTCATAAAATTTCATGGGTGCTTATTTAGTAAAGAAAGTGGTATATTTGAYAAAKTAACAAGCATCACGTGTGCAAAGGTTTCTTTTCCCGCTTGCATAATCGCGTGACTCGTACGAACCCGCACGTATATACGTTTGCGTCAAATTAACCAAAAAATAAAACAACAAAATTGTACAAGAAAAGCGAAAAAAAAATTCAAACATATGTGTAACAAGCAGTCTGTATAATTATTTACTTATACTTTTATTCTTGTTTTATAAATTTATTCTTGTTTTCTATTGTTCTTGTAATATTTTCATTTTATATAATATACTTTTATCCAAATTGTGTGTGTGTGCGTTAGACAATGTTATATTTCATTATAAAACTTTTAAACAACGCGCTGCCTAAAAGCTCAAGCTCTGATTGGTTTAGATTTTATATCTCCGCCATTATGCGCAATGRTTCACCTTTCTTCTTACACCATGATCGTAACTATCGCGATCAGCATGCCCGCGCGCGACTCGTTGGAGAATGATAACCGACGCGCAACACGTTATATCCTAATAATAATAATGTTATAAGGCATAGAAATTGAAAAAGTAATGTAGGATTTTCGAAGATAATTGTAACTTAAAGAAAACGTGCCGCATCATCGCGAATCATTTTTAACCCTTTAATCGACTCGTTTTGTTTCTTGCACATTCCCATTGCTAGGAGAAATCGTGCAACTATCTGATTGAATAATGTATATGGATAAATGTTCTTTTCTTTCTCCTAAAAAGAAAAAAAATAACGTAGCTTTGTTATATGTAATTACATTTGGTGCTCCCATGACACGTGATCGTGCAGCCGTTATCGCACTACGCTGTAAACGACATTAAAGGGTTAAGGCTGGATCCTCATGCAGACACCGGCGCTTTGATACCGAGTGTTGATTGGTGAAAAACGGATGATGGGGATAAATAACAAGAAAAAAAACCGCTAAAACAACGCATTATCCAATCAGCGCTCGGTGTCAAAGCGCCGGTGTCTGCATGAGGATCCAGTCTAAATCAGCGCTAAATCACGGCATCGCGAATGCGACGTTTTATTCAGTCGCGCGACCTTGAAATTCATCCAGGACAATCAATCGCGAGCGGCGATCGCTCGAGGTGGGATTCCCTCGAGGGTAAACGAGGGAAACGAAATTGCGGAATTACGTAAGGTCGTCTGGGGCGATTGTTTCCAGTTCGAATTGAATTCCGAAACAGCAATGACAATGCGATCCTATGATTACGCCGCGGTTTGATTCGCGCACGCGAATTAGAAAGAAGGAGAGGAAAAGTTGCTCAACGTAGATACGTAAACGTGATGCATCACGCCTCCTCGCGTTTTTAATGAGTCGGCAGGTGCACCTCCGGTATATTTTCCGCGTATGGAATTATCCCGACGAACGAGAGGAACACTTGTTACTCGTTACTCGTTAATAGACGTTGGTGATGGACCAACCGAATGATAGCTGCTAAGCTCTCTGTTTTAGGTGGGAACTTAAGCCTCGTCTAATCATTAATCTGTGAGACTTATTCGCCTAGCGACAAATATATTCGCAAGATCAAACTGAGAGATCTATGTTCTGTGTTAACATTGTTATTGGGTGTGTTACGTTTATTGACGTTTATTGACGATTTACTCGTTCGAGAGGAAGATCGCAGGTAGAAACGCGTTTCGGCTATTTCAGGAAAAGTTTAATTCTTCCTTTTTTGTTCTTCTTTTTCTTCGTTTGTTAAAATTTCTATTTGATATTTGTGCGATTTACACACACATAGTTTTATCGTTCACAATTATTCATTTCCTTATATCGGTGGTTTCAAGAGAGAGAGAGAAAGAAAGATTGGCTTTACAGCGAGCGAAAGGGAAATTACGTGAAAGGGATGTCTCTCGATGAGAAAGAAACGTGCAGTTTGACCGGAAAAAACTTTAGGAAGGAGTCCGACTCGAGCGAAGCAATAGAAAGTCCCATTTGGATTTCTTATTGGCTTGTATTGTGCCTAATTTTTATACCATGTTTGTCGTGTGCACAATTTAACTATGATAGCGAGACGTGAACGAATTCGACGTGAATTGCAATGCGTTTATACGCACACGTGCGTGTGCGTGTGTCTCCCTTAGCACGTTCTTAAATAGGTAAAATATATGTGTGTAAACGTAGGTACTGATTATGCAAAAGAGATTACGAATAACATCCGTTACGAGTGAATACGATGTGTCTCCGAGATAACGATCACAATTGCAAATTTACAATTGAACGTGACATTGTCAAACACGATTTTGCTTATTTTTCTCAGGTGGATAGAAAGAATCCTCGAATTGTTGCCGGTTGTCGAGGCACTTGTTTTCTGTAATGTATTTTTTTTTAGTATTTAATTTCATATTATTCTTATTTTAATTTGATTTTAATCGAATATGATTTTTTTTACGTTTTATAGGTGCATATAAATAGAAGTATCGAGCTAAAAACTCCTAAAATCTTAGGTGCAGTACTTACAAAATTGTTACATCTTAAAAATGAAAATCTTAAAGATTAAAAATAGATCAAACGGAATAGCAGGGTTGACTTAATTAATACGGAACTAAGCTCTTTAATTATCCCTCTTGTTGCAGAGCGCGGTTATTTAAATGGCAACTAAAATATTGATTTTGAAAGCTTGTTGAAGTATATCTGAAAAAAGTATCTTCGAAATAGATTCGCGGTAAATAATTCATTGCAGCAATAATTCGTCAATAATTCGTTCGGGAATTGCAACGTTCCTGATAACGAGGCGAATTACATATATCGGAGATTCTCGCAATATATATTATTATACACGAGTACATTAAAATCGTTACTTGATTACGATGAAGGGAATAACATAGTGCGAAATATGCGAGACGTAAAGGGAGTGCCGCTGAGTGCCGATAAATGATGGCATGCCGTTACTTTGGCGAACTCTTAGTCGATATCCGCGCACTTTCCGAGCCATAGGCTTAAATTCGAAGATTTACTTCAGAATTACACGTCGATTCATGTCAGCTCATACCGTTGGATTTTCTAATTATACCTTGTACATGTCGTAGTCCAAGCTAAGAATGACAGTTATCCCAGGATTGTCCGAAGCGAGACCCTCGGAATGGCTRTTGCTGAATCACTCAAATAGGTCGCGGTTTCGGCAATTCCAGGATAGTCTTGGTTTGGAGCGCGACATAGAAACAATAGATGGCTTATCTGACCACGCACGAGAAAAATAGATCTCTAGAGGATCTTCCGTAAATATATTTCTATTTGGAAAAGAGCTTCCTGCGATTCATCTTCGAATTGTGTTCCGAAGAGCAAAAATTTTTTTCTTTTTTCTGTACCTGTGTGATTCACAATGGCGCGATATCTTTCTTTTTCACCCGTTTTCCTTGATCTTTTTTGTAATGATACATAAATTTGTTTAAAATTAAACATGGCATATGTAAATTAATGAAGTAGGCAGAGCTTTCGACGCGAATGTTAGGACGTTAACTTAAAAGTCGCATCGTTTGCATTGATAATTTAATGATCGTTATATGAATGTGTAAGCTAGAATTCTGAACACTTTGATAAATTTACTGAAGTTATAAGAAGCAGATATTTTAAGAAGTTATGATGCAGAATCACAAACGACAAACGGTTAACATACGATTTATCTCTTCGAATGTACTCGGTGCAAAGGTCATACTCGTCATACTGATCTAGTTACGTTAATGTCTATAGTGGCACGGCCTGGGTGATTAGTCGAATAAAACCCTGATGCGTGATTAGTATCATTATGTCTCCATTTGTGTATGAGTATCTGTGCAGCGGCGAACTCGATCGAAGACGCATGAACGCTATCAAACCGCAGAGATGAAACACGGTGCAAGTTTTCCATTTCGTCACGAAAAAGAAACAATGTAACATCACTTTTCCATCAGTTCAGTTTATTCAATCGAAAATTCTGTCTCTCTCTCTCTCTCTCTCTCTCTCTCTCTCTCTCTCTCTGAGTGCTGAGTAGACGTGCTTGTGATCGCTCTATTAAAGTGGACGATTTGAAACTGTTCTGTGACCTTTCTCACGCGAGTGTGTTGCACCGGTGTGTGTTGTTCGCGCTGGCGGAGTTTTTTTTCGTTATCGGCCAGTGCCGTTATCACTAATTAAAGGACTTTCAGCCTTTTTTCCATCCGGTGAATTTCTCGTTAATTCAGCGAGATTTTTGTTGTTGCCAAAGCAGAAGATGACTTGACACGTCAAATCATCGTAGGGGGGAGCGCTTGCGCATGCGCGCATCCCTGCCATGGCAGCGAATCAGGAGCGTCCCAACGCGAAACCGCCGTTGCGCCTCGGCTGCGTTGAATCGGACAGCCGACCGCTGACATCCACACTCTATCCGGCCACGGATTTTGTCGCCTCACCCTCGCATCGTATCGCTGATGCTTCTCCTACACTCCCGATCTCTACCGAGGGCCTTACCTCCATGCGTGAGAAAATGTTACATGACAAGTTCTTCATGAAGTACATTGGAAGCTCAAAGGATACCGTTGCTATGAAATCCTCCCTTCAGGACTTGTTTATAGCGTACCAGACAGCTTTCAACACTCTTGTCTCTGGCTATGCCCAGGTTGCAAACTTGCTCACCTCTACCGAAAGCTGCAGGCCATCATTAAGACCTGCGCTGGCATCTCCCGCACTTGCGTCTCAACCGTCCATGATGCCGCCACCAGGATTGCCCAAGCACAGTCCTCACAGAAGACCTTTTCGGAGGCTGTCAAGTCCGACTCCAGGATCCGAGTTCCGCACGGCCCCACAGTGGCTGTCTGGCCCTTCTACTACTTTTATCATTGCATCCACTCCGGCTGCATTCTCTAAGTTTGCAGACTTTGCAAGCACTAAGAGTGTACTTTATAAAGCAGTTAACCCAATCGACTTCGGCCTAAAGGTAAAAAGAGTCACGAGGGCAGGTGAAAGCGAGGTTCGGGTGGAGGCCGAATCTGTCAACCTTGAAAAGCTGCGCTCCTCTGAGGTCCTGACTCGCGCCGGCCTACTGGTAAGGGAAGATTATAAATTCAACCCTCGACTACTCGTGCTGGGAATCCCGAGAGATATGACCAAGGAAGAAATCAGACGTGACCTTATCCACCAAAATCTTGACGGCGAGGAGGACCTGGACATCAAGGTTGTTTACATGTACACTCCGAACGGCGATTCGCCTGTCACCAAATGTGTTGTCGAGGTTCCTCCCAATGTGCGCGCCAAATTACGCTTTCCACCTCTAGGATTTATCTTGGCTTTTCTTCTTGCGCAGTTAAGGACCACGTCAGGGTGAGACACTGTTACAAGTGTCTCGCTTTTGGCCATCTATCTGCTAATTGTACTGGAAACGCCCATTGTGGGCACTGTTCTGGGGAGCACGAGATGAAGAAGTGTTCCCGCAGAAGCGCTGTCCCGGTTTATTATAACTGCAAAAGTAACAATCTTCCTGAATTTTCTCACTCTGCCCTAGATGGATCCAAATGTTCCATTTTAAAGAAGAGGCTCACTAATAAAGTTCTTATGACCAATTATGGGTAGAACAAACGAGGATATTCGGATATGCCACGTAAACTGCCAATCTCTTACACACCATCTTGATGAATTTCGGCTGTTTTTCGGCAGGAACCACTTCGACGTTATCTGCATCGCAGAATCCTGGCTTCTGCCAAGTATATCTGACGACTTCGTCGCTCTCCCCGGTTTTAACATCGTCCGATGTGACAGGACGGGTGACAAGAAGGGTGGAGGCGTTGCTCTCTACGTGTCACTTACTCTCAAGGTTAAAGTGCTTGCCACATCTGGAGGGGTCTACTGTGGAAAACCTGAATTTCTTATCGTCGAGATTGCCTCTAACGCAGATAAACTGTTACTTGCCACCGTCTACAGACCTCCAAAGACCGGATTTCTCCATGAGTTTGACAACACCCTACTCGCGTTTCTCACCGACTATTCTAACCTTGTAGTTTTTGGTAACTTCAATGCCAATCTGTGCACGTCAACGTATGATAGCAGGCACCTCAGGGAATTCTTTGATTCCTCCAACTTACACCTTGTACCCTACGACCCAACCTACCATCTTGAAAACTCATCCACATGGTTGGACGTCTGTGCGGTCGATAACGCGGAAAAACTCATTGACTTTGGACAGAGGGATATCTCTTTCCTGTCTGCCCATGACCTAGTCTTCATAGAATACAACGTCAGCGTCGAGAAAAACACTGTCAGACAAGTCACTGCCCGGGATTATCGGAATTTCGACGATGATAGGTTCATGCGACCTCTCTGAACGGCACTGGGGCTCGATTGCTGTGACAAACTGCCTCGACTCAAAGGTCGAAATGTTTAACAGCTTTCTTACTCAAACCTTGGATGCTAACGCTCCGCTTCGCTCATTCACTGCACAAAGGAAAATCACACCGTGATTCTCCCCTGACATCAAGGCTCTTCTGGTTGCGCGGGACAGGGCGCGAAGGACTTGGCGCCGAAAAAAGACCTCCGTAACGTACCTCATTTTTAAAAAACTTCGGAACCAGACTAAACTAACAATCAAGAACGCCAAGAATGCATACTATCATCTCATCTTCGACAACGCCAGATCCGATAGGGAAATATGGTCCCAACTCAGAACTCTTGGCCTGATTCGAACCCTGCCACTCACCATCTCTCCCGAAGTACTCAACATCCACTTTACTGACGTCTGTGGTACCCTCACGCCTACGCATCCGACTGAGTTGCTTGATCTGGACCCTGATCTTGGCTACTCTGGGTACACCGATGGTAAGTTCTACCTAACCAACCCTACCTACGAGGAGTTGATTAGAGCACTGTTCACCTCAACGTCGAAGTCCGCGGGGGTCGACGGGTCGAAAATAGATGAAATCAAGAGAGCTACACCCGTAATCAGTGACTGCATTCTACACCTTTTCTCTTTCTCCATAATGTATGAAGCCTATCCAACCCTGTGGAAGCGCGCTCTCGTTCGGCCCATCGCTAAGACGAAAAATCCGCTCTCCGCCTCCGACTATCGTCCTATTTCTCTACTCTGCTCCTTATCTAAGATCTTTGAAAAGATTGTCGCAACTCAGATCACGAGGTACCTTGAGGAAGCAAACAAAATGGACCCTTTTCAATCGGCCTATAGGAGGGGTCATAACACCCTGACTGCCCTCCTTAGGACTCTTGACAAGGCGAGATTGGCCGCTGATAGTCGTAAGGTCACCATCATGGTTTTTTTTTATTTCTCAAAAGCGTTCGACAGGGTCACGTAAAATTGATTGAGATTCTCGAGTCCCTGGGTTTCTCTGGCTCTACTTTGAGATGGATCTACTCCTATCTCAAGGGGCGTAATCAATCGGTCCTTGACCATGAAAACCAATCCCTCATCATGGACCTCGGTCAGCTGCGGGGTTCCCCAGGGATCCGTACTCGGACCGCTTCTATTCTCGCTGTACATCTCCGGCTTTAGGGATGTACTATCTTTTTGTGACTACAGCATTTATGCAGATGACATCCAGATTTTTCTGTCCTGTTACCCCAAGGATATTGGCAGCTGTGTTGCAAAGATCAACGAAGATATCAAGAGAATCACGGTATGGGCGAAGGGTCTAGGCCTCCTCCTCAACGACGCGAAGACTAAGGCCATCATCGTTGGAACTTCTCGGTTTATCAACTCCATTAACTCTGCCGAGATCCCGCCGGTCCGTGTTCATGACTCGGAACTGCCATACTCGCACAGTGTGGAGTACTTGGGCAAGATCCTAACTGACAACCTGACTTGGAAGATGGATGCTCGGAAGACTTGTAAGAGGGTTTTTGGTATACTGCACCTACTACAGCTCAAATATGCTAGGAATCTTCTTCCTCGTGACATCCGTGGGAAGCTTATCTCCACTCTTGTCTTCCCACACCTTGACTACTGCAGCGTTGCGATGCTTGACATCTCCAAGGAGTCTGAGTTGCTCCTACAGCGCTCTCTAAACTCCTGCGTAAGGTTCATTGTCGACTCCAGAAGATGCGAACATATTACTCCGCATTTTGTGAATCTTAGGTGGCTCAAACTGCATGAAAGGAGGCTTTACCTCACCGGTTGCCTACTTTTCAACCTCATAAAAACTGAGACTCCTAGCTACCTATCTGACAAAATCAGCTTCAGGTCTACCACAGCCGCACACTGCACTCGGACGGACCCCTACACACTCGTAGTCCCACTCTGTAGGACGGAACTATACAAGGCATCCTTTTTCTGCTTTGGCCTTTCTGGAACTCTCTTCCCTTGCGCATACGCAGTACGTCCTCCTACTATAACTTCAGGACTCAGTTGTATGATTACCTCCTCAGGACTTACGACCGTTAAGCGACTACCATTCCGGATTTCCATCTGTTGCAGCTGCCGCTTTTCTTTAATACCCTCACCCGAGATCGATGATATTCTTTGTCCTTCATTCTTGCCCTATTATTTCTCTTATTTTTCTCTTACTTTATTTGTATTCTTAATTTTTTAAATGTATTTTTCTTTTATGTTTTTTTTTATGCCGACCATTACAGACACTCATACAATTTACTCTACTTTTAGTCACAGAGTGTCACAAAATTGTAATCTCGCGTGTATGTATTCATCGCGCTTTAAGGGTCTCGACCTAGAGCGCCTAATAAAAGTATTATCTTATCTTATCTTATCTTATCTCCCCCCCTCTCTTTCCCTTTCTCTTCTTCTCTCTCTCTCTCTCTCTCTCTCTCGTTCTTTCTTGTTTTCTCTCTTTTTTTTCTTTCTCTTCCTTTCTTTTATTTGCTACTCTAATATTGCAAAAACATCGATAGTTGGAACTTTTGATAGTATCGATAATTTTTGATAAAATTATCGATACTATCGATAGACTATCGATATTTTAGACTAAAATTTAAAAAAACAAATTGCGCATAAACTATTACATTTTTATTAACATAAAACTACATTTATCAACATAAGACCATCAATAATTAAGAATTAAAATTTTTGATAAAAAAATATAAACTTACTCATCAAACAATGGAAAATTATGTTTCAAAAATAGTAATGTATTTAGATTTTTGTCTTTTAGTCTATTTCTTTTATTGGACATAATTTCGCCTGCTTTGGAGAAAATGCGTTCTGACGGAACTGAAGTTACCGGGATGCACAAATATTTGTCAGCCATTTTTCGAAGCATATTATTAGATGTACTCCAATAATCTAAAGAACATGCTCGCCTGTCGATTACAGGTTTCTCAATATATTGACGAATGTCAATAATGGCATCACTCAATGGAGTTGCAATTAGTTGATTATTAGTTGATTATTATTTGGCAAAAAAAGTAATTCATCTGCTTTAGAATTTTCTTGAGTACAAGCTTGCGATGTTGATGGCATCCTGTCAACAGAGCTGGCAGTTTTAGTAGAGGCAATCAAAGATGTGTACTCTTTTTGTAAAAGTTGAATTGCATTGTCAGCTTCTTCAGCAGTTCTAAAACCATATTTTTTAAATTTTGGATCTAAAATTGTTCCAAGCATGGTTACTGTCCTTGTATTATACGGTTTAAGTCTCTCATTTACCGACTTTATTAATGATTTTAAAATGTCTTGTCCTTCAACGGTTAATTTATTTTCCAAACCTATTAATTTTGCTGAAATACCTCTTGAAAGTGGTATTATTAAAGAGGAAGTTACGTAGCTCTCACCTGAAATTGTCGTTGTTGCTACTTTAAAAGGTTCCAAAAGCTACAATATTTCGTCAATTGCTTTGAATTCTTCGGCTGTAAGTGATGGTGGAGCCCGTGTACACTCATTTAAGGCGATTGCCAGTTTAGTACGTACATCAGAAATTCTTTTTAACATATAATAGGAACTGTTCCAACGAGTGATCACTTCTTGTAATAGTTTCAATTCTGTTTTGTTATTTCTTCGTTGAATAGTATGTAATGTATCACTTGCTAATGTGCTACTACGAAAGAACAATAGCCTTACTTTTAGACAAAATTTTGGCAAACGAATCAATTTTGAAACAGTCTTGCACTGTTAAGTTGAGAGTATGAGCGTAACAAGGCAAATGTCGAATTTGTAAGATATCGGCACATTTTATCATAGATGCAGCATTGTCTGTAACCATACACACGATTTTATGTCGAATATTATAGTCTAACAATATTTCATTGATAGCCTGAAACAAAACAATAAAAAAATTAATATGTAAATAAAAGACTCATCAATAAGAATTAAACAAATAAATTAAATTAAGTATAAATTACTTGTGTTATATTCTCAGCTRTATGATGTCCTTCAACTTTAATTACTTTTAGTAATGGTGATTTTAATTTTACATCTTGAATAAAGTGCCCGGTCACTGCTAAAATACCTTCGTTGGCAGAATTTGTCCACATATCCGTCGTAATAGCAAAATATTTGCATTGTGAAATTGCTATTGTTAACTTGCGTTTTATTTCATTGTAATACGTTGGAATCAACGAACTTTTGAGCATGTATCTATTGGGCAATTCATACTTGTTGTCCATAGCATAAATAAATTTCTTGAAACCTTCGTGCTCAGAAGTTCTAAAAGGCAGTATCTGTAGCGATCATTTTAGCGTATAATTTGTCAAGTTGTTTTTTTTCGTTTGGAATTCTCGTCGTATATAAGATTTCTGTTCATATAATATTTAATAGACTGTTTAGATTTTTTCATTGGTATCAGTTCATGCGTATTTTCATCGGATAATTCATTCTCATCTTTTGTTAATTTAATTAATTCATTGAGATGCTTTCGTTTTAAATGATCGTTCAGGTTACTGGTATTTCCAGAATGTTGGTATTGTTTATTGCATATATTACATTGCACAAATTTACTATTTGCACCATCCGCAGTGTCTACTTTATTAAAAAACTTCCACACTAATGATTTTTTATTATTCATAATTAAAAAAAATATTACCAAACTAGTTAAGACAGGTACACTGCGTAGTCCGGCTCCGGAAGCGGGTGTCTTTGGACAGCCCGTGGATGGGGGTGCAGTGGCCGCTGCGACCGGACGCGTCCCCAGATGGCGGATAGGGGAACGCCCACCAGATATGGTGGGTAGCTGCGAATAACCCTTCGGGGGAATAAGCAGTCGCGRACCAATGGCCTATGGGAAGGAAAACCCAGACAGAAAACCCAGGGAAGGAAAACCCTTGAAATAAASCAATTGATGGATCAGAAATGATGACGACAGATGAAAACACCGGGAGTTCGGATGCCCGGAACCGGCAGGAGGGAGGTGTTGTTCCAGCCCCCCTCAGGTCGGAGGAGCTTGCTCCTGAATCATACGATGGACAAAACACCACCCAGGTGTCCACGGCGGGCACCTGGGTTGGTTTGGCTACCGCCGTTGAGGAGGCCCCTCCTCCGGGATATTTCCCGGAGTTGAAGGAGTATCCTCCTGACTATCTGGCGGCGCTGCCTGGGGCCCCTAGGGCTGTTGAGCCCGGGGAATTCCTGGCGCGGCGCGAGCAATTTCGGCGAGGAGCCGTTCGTGACGCCATTCATAGCGTTGCGAGTGGCGAAAAGGTGGAGACCCTTGTCTTCCGAGGCTGGCTCTCGGGTCTTGGGCCCGGGRTCAAGCCCTTCTTTTTGAGGGGGGACCGCGACGGGGACCTTGCCCGGGTATCGTTTGAACGCGAGGACCGGGAGGCGTATGAGAAGGAGCGCGGGGAGTACGAGGCCGAGTTGGCAAGGAGCCCGGATGGGGTCGGCTGGGACCCGCCGGAGCGGCCGAGGGAGTGGCCCGGCGAGGAGCCGGATGCTGTGCTCCCCCCCTTGCACCCCCCAGCAAGTGGACTGCGCGGTGGCGCAGATGAAGGCTCGGACTCCCCTGGCCCGGTTGGACCACACAGGCCCGGAGTGCTGGGGGAGAGACGGACGCCTGGGATAGTGGGGACCCAGGTCTTCAGGATTGCCCAGGCTTCAGAGGAGGAGGGTAACATGGAAGTCGAGGTTATCAATGAGTCTGACACCCCAGTCGACAGCCCGGACGCTGACGGCGAAAGTGGGGTTGAGGAGGTGGCGGTAGCTGGTTCGGGCCCCTCGAGGCCGCTGAAGCGTGGTCGCCCCCGCAAGGACGGCTCGGGGCCTTTCCAGCCGCCTTCCCCGACCAACGAGGAATTGGTCCAGCGGGCCTTTGATGGGTATGTCCCCGAGCTTCGGCCGGAGGACCTGGTCCCGCTGTCGGACAGGGCGGAGGTGCGCCGCGCCGGGGGTCGTCTTCCGGCGAGGCTCCGTGTTGACGACGTCCAGTATTTCTCGTCGGATGACGAGACAGGGGACGTCAATGTTTGGAGACTCAAGGCGCTCACCAGTTTGGAGGGCGCCAAGAGCAATGAAGAGGTTGCGGTCCTGGCGCTGAACGCCCTTGATAGGGTGGAAGGCGCCAGGAGCAGAAGCAAGAATCTGCAGGGAGCGGTCTCGCATGATCTGCGGGTCAGCGCGACAGTGGCGCGGCACTCAATCCTGGCCTTGTGCCAGCGCTCGTCCCGCTTTTCGGTAGACGCTGCGATGGGTGATACCGTCGCGAAGCTTAGGGCCGACATGGCCCAGCTCCAGAATAGGACTCGCCGACTCCGCGAGGAGTTGGAGCAGGAGCGTATGGAGAAGAATAAGGAGAGGTCGGGGAGGGTGTACCTTTTGGGGCAATCCCGCTCCAGGGACCCCACCCCCGCTCCTTCCCCCGAGCTTATGYCCAGGGGCAAGAAGAGAGACATCAGAGAGAGAAGGGGGCAGCCCCCCGCCCCGGATCCCCYCTTTGAGGGGGTTGAGGAGGGGAGGGTGGACCACCCCGTCCCTGAGGTCACAATGGAGAGTCCGGGACCGGGAGAAGTGGGGCCGCTGTTATGCGAACGCTCCCTCTCCCCAATGRCCCGTTTCGCGGCGGCGGACCCCCAGATAATGGGGGTCCTGCAAGACATTGTGGGGTCCCTCAGGGGCCTTGAGCGCCGTATGGCCGCCTTGGAGGGGCGGCCTCGGCCCCCCCCGGCGCCCAACGAAGGGCGCGGCGTGGTGAGGCCGGCGCCGGCCCCGGGGGCCCGACCGTCGCGAAGTGAGAGGAGGAAAGAGAGGAGGGGGCGAGCGAGGCGGGACCAGCCTGTTGGTCCCGCCACCCCCGCCCCGGTTCAAGCTTCGAGGCCCGCGGCAGGTGCGCGCGCGGGGCCTTCCGGCCCTGCTGCCGCGCCCGCTCGCACCGCGTCCGGGTCGATGAGGACACCTGCGGTTTTCCGCGGTGTCCCCCCCGGCGCGGCCAAGCCCCCCCCCGGCGGTGGCGACCCCTTTGGGTACCCCCGCGGGGGAGTCAGGTAGAGAGCATTGGGAGGTCGTCTCGTCACGACGAAAAAAGAAGAAGGCGGGTAAAGAGGGGGGTGGAGACCCGCCCCCCTCCCGCGTCGCGAAGGCCGCCACCCCCAGGTCGCGGCCCGCGTCGACCCCCGCCAAAATCGCCACGCCAGCCAAAGCTGCTGGCGGTCGGCCGACTGCCGCAAAGCCGGCCGCTAACAAGGCGGCGAGATCTAAGGGGGCCGGGGCGGCTGTACCGCCTGACCGGCCCCCCAGACAGAGTAAGAAGAGAAGGAGGAAGCAGATGCGCYGGCGTCTCCCCCGCTCGGCYGCCGTAGGAYTGACGGTTGTGCCGGGTGGAGGAGCTGGGACGTCCGACCCCTGCGAGATTCTCAGGCGGGCGAGGACCGAGKTCCCGGACATTACTTCTGTGTACGGGATCAAGGATCTTCGCTCCAGAAGGACGGCTACYGGGGATCTCTTGCTTGAGATCCCCGGAGCAGACGCATCCCGGAGGGCGGACGAATTGGCCGCCCTTCTCCGGAAGCATGCAGGCGATGTGCCGGGGGTGAGGGTTGTCCGGCCGGTCCGGAGGGTTGAGCTCCGGATCAGCGGCCCCCATCACCACGCCGGGGGATGTGGCGAGAGCCATAAGTGGCTTTGCTCCTGGATGCGACGCGGAGGACATCCGCGTCGGCACCATCCGGGAAACAAGAAGAGGGAACGGTTCCGTCTGGGCCCAGGCCCCCGCAATTGCGGGAGTGCCTGCAGCCGAGGCGGGACAAATGAAAATCGGTTGGAGCAGCGTCAAAGTGGTCCTGCTCAAGGGCAGACCACTAAGATGTTTCCGGTGTTTGGCCCCCGGTCACGCGCAGCGGCAGTGCCCCTGTCCTGAGGACAGGAGCCGCCGCTGCTTCAACTGCGGCCAAGAGGGCCACACCGCAGCGGGGTGTCRGGCAAGGCCGTTCTGCCCGTCCTGTAAGGAGAGAGGTCGTAAGGACTCTCATAGRATCGGTGGGGTGGGTTGCACCCTGGTCCGGGCCTCCTGGCGGGTCCGGGAGGAGCGACCCCGACYCCCCGCTTCAAGGGGGGTCGGTGCAGGGACATCCGGCGCCACCGGTGTCCAACGCGTAGAGGGGGGGTCAGATAGACCCTCCTCCGCGGACACGGTGGTCATCCCGGCGGGCGGGGTGGATTGCGATGCCTCGTTAGGCTCGTCCCCCCGCAGCCCGCCTGGGAAGAAGGCCCGCGTAGCCGCTGAGCCGTCGGCGGTTCCCCAATCCGGGGAGGAGCCGAGGCCGCAGCGCGGGCCTGGCCGGAGTCCCGATCGCCCGGCGCAGTCCTCGCCGGGCGGTCAGGAGGCGGACTATCAGGAGACCGGGGAGGCGTGGGAAATGAGTGGGGCGCCCTAGGCGCCTCCCGCCCCCCCCCTGAATTGACTCCTGGAGCCAACTTGGGGGCGGGTCATGTACCCGGGAAGTACGCCGTATCGCGGCTCCCGGGCGAAGCCCGCCCCCCCCAGGTACGTTTAAGCGTCCAACAAGACGCCCGTGTGACGCCCTAGCGGGCTCGCCAGGGGGGGGGTGGTGTCGTAGTGCTGTTTAGCTCAAGATCCACGCCCCCCCCGTTAATGGCCGAGTGAGAAGAGCGGGTTTTTTAGTGGGTATGGCGACCGTCGCAGCATGGCGCGGCGCAGAGTCCCACACTCCCCCGAAGCTCCGCCCGCCCTGACCAGTTAGGTCGGGGAGTGGTGCGGGGTGGAGGGGGGGTGCGTAATGCATTTTTCCCGCTTTAACAAAAAAAAAAAAAGGTACACTGCGTAGTAAATACTGCGGTGTCAATCAAATGATCCATATGTACCGTATCTGAAGATAAACTATAAGCTCCTTAAGCCAATAAACATTGTGTCAAGTTGACACTTGACACCCATACGCGTACGCGTGCGCACAAGGCGTGTTTCATTGATTTCGTTTTATGCACAAAATTTTTCGTTTGTTTTAGGGTGCCGTCCCATGGACATCGGAAAACGGAATCGGAAAGGTGGAATGGTGTGGGCAACCAATCGGCGTCGCTTAAAATTGAAAGNACCGTAATTTGGAAGATATTCGGGTCCATAGATTAAAATGACTCACCCTGTATATTGTATTACTCAAAAAAGTATTACTGACTCTTATAAATTGGTCAGTGATAAATTATTGTTGATCAGTAATTTTATTACTCGTGTAACAAGTAATAAAATTACAAAGCAACAATAATTTATTACTAATCAGTTTATTACAGTTAGTAATACTTTTGTGTAAGAGTCGAACTGTTGAACACATAGTAGTTTCTGACATTGTATCTTAAATTTCTTTTAATATATATTGAGAACATATTTGTTATATATTTTGTTATATATTTTTACTACTTTATATCTTTGGTAACTTTTCAGTCTCTATCTTAATCTTTAACTTAATAACATTTCTCTTAATTTAAATTAATAACATTATATATATATAGTTCCTGAATAAAACTCAATAACGTTTTTGATATTATTTAACTTTCTCTTCGTATCTTATTTTAAAGTACGGTCTCATGGATTGACATTTTCCAGGTAACGCGTATCGTATAACCAATCAATCAGAAACATCCGCGTTTTCTATATTACGCCTGTTTTAAAAAGTTGCTTATTACGAAAATTTACACGACTTTTGTGTCCAAATTGCTTCATAAGTTTCTAACACAATTCTTGAAACGTTACTAGTTCTTATGCGAAACGCATAGAAAAGAAATTTTATACTATCTTCTGTAGTTAAATAACAAAGACATCTCCAGACGTGTATTTGGCGGCATTGAGTTTCGAATACACTTTTGCTTTGTTATATGTGACCCAACGATATGTAACAATTTTTCGTATATTTCCACATTCATGCGGAAATAATTGATGAATTTTTCATCACTATGAAAATACAATTCTTTTATAAGAGTTTTACTTGCTCCATATCGTTCATGCTTTTCGTTTGAAAAAATCGGATGGACCCAATATTTTCGTTTTATTATTTCGTTTCGTTCGTTTTCTTTGCACAATAAGAAAAGAGTGACTAACTTTTTTAATTTTATGATAGACATTCTATACTCTGTTTTATATATTGTTTGCTTTTGTAGAGCAATAATAGATGTTAATAACTTCGAATTCATATGATACGCGATAAGCGTGACGCGGAAAATATCCATGAGACCGCATCCTTATTATTATATGTTTAAATCGTATATCTCTTTAATGGGGATGGCAAAAATCAACGATGGTTTCTGAACATAATTTTTGCCAATCCCTATTCTTTAATAACTTAATAACGTTCTTTTAATATAAAATCTTTGGTTAATTACTTATTAACTTGCTTCTTTATCTTCAAACTATGCTGTTGTAGTCATTTGAAGAAATTTAATTTCCAACATAATTCTCTTTTGATATGACAAACGGCGTAAAGCTTCCCCTAGAGTTTTTAGAAAACCATCTACAGCATCAATCTCTGCAACAGGCATCTTTAATATATCTAATACGGCAGTTTGTAATTCTTCTGACTGGTTGTCCCTCTTTCGTTCTGTAAGCAGAATTTTAAAAAATTAACATTAGAAAAAATTAAAAATAATACACTAATCCAACATACATATAATTATACATATATACTTTTATTTTTGACTGATGTAGTAGATGTTGAGGCTAATGATAAAAGTTCAGGACTTCGAACTGAGGTTGATGCTGAAGAACATATCTCTGACTCTACATTTGACTCATCTGAGAAGTCATTACCTTCTTTTTCTTTTTGTTCCAAAGATATTTCTTCAGCTGTCTTCGATAATGTGCTTATTGTTCTGTAAAATATTAATTATGTTATGTAAACATGTAAGTGATTTTGTATGACGACACATACGGTGTAATTTGAAATGTGTCGTCCAAAGGTCTCATTAGTTCAAAAAATCTATAACTTGATTTTAAATTTGCTGAAGATGCACTAGATCCACTTGGCACATATTGTTTTACTTTTTTCCTAGCTCTCATGTAACAATCGCGATGATATTTCCATTTCTTTTGTAATTCTTTTATACTGATATTACCTGTTTAATAAGCAGTTATTTTTACATCTTGTCACATAATTTTAAATAAAACAATAAAAATCTTGTTAATAAGTAGTTATTAATAATAAATTCTTAGCATATAAAAATACCCAATACAAATTTTTAAATTTATATATACGTATTATCAATTGTATTTTTTATTTCTTCCCACAATGCTGCTTTTTTTGCTTTAGACCTCTCTTTAACATTTAAACGGTGATCGTATAATGGTGGTCTATCTATTACTGCCATTATAAGACGTTCATCCAAATCTATATTAGAATTTTCAAATAACAATAGTCCATCTTCGTCAAATCTATTCACTGTAAAGAAAATTTGATTATAATATTACATTTTATAAAGGCTGTGTTCCACTTGGGGCTCGCGATGTACTCAAAATCATCTCAACCTTGTTATTTATCAAATGTTAAACAAGGACAAATAATGTCCACGAGCATTGTGAGCGTCAAGTGAAACGCACCTAAAATGATATACATGTATACATATTTATATACCAATAGTAGCTACATTATTTTTGTCAATGTTCAAAGCATGCTTATTTTCATCGTATTCATTGAAACATTTATGTTCTAATATATTTTGGCATTAATATGCTATGTGCCAACCACAAAATCCACATTTGATTTGCTATAACAAAGATAATTATATTAACAAATTAAGAATCACATTATTTTACTTTTATAAATAAATACAGTTGCATTTAATTGTGTATTACGCGCGCGCGCGCGCGCGCGCACATACACACACACACACACACAATATTATATTTTATTAAAAGAACTAAAAAAGACATATAAAATAGATAAATGCATAATAAAAAATAAACATAACATAACCTATAATATACATCAAATGAAATAAGAAAACCAACACAAAACAAATAAATAAAGAAAGAAAAATATAAAAGAGCAAATAATACTGTTTACATATTTTTGTAATAAACTCTAAACTAAAGATAATAATAATATCTGAAGAATAACTTACAGAAGCGTTCATGTCGTCTATACCGCTGAGTACCACGCTTACACTACACAAAAGTCGTGAAAAGTTAAGAACTGAGTCGAGAGAATATAATATAATGGTCCGAGAGACCAGAGACGAGATTATACGAGACGAGAGATTATTTTGTCAGGAATGT
>JANQDE010000460.1:62761-72781 GCA_037157785.1 Cephalotes varians
GCTAATGATGGACAATACTTTGAATAAACTTAAACTACCGTTCTGTTACAATAAATATTTAATTTTTTATAAAAAACGGCGGAAACTTATTTGTACTCCTAATAATAACAAATAAGTATAGAGATTTTTTGATCGTCATCGAGTTCATCGAATCAAATGAAAATTTTGCCTATACGGTCAAAGCTAGATCTTGGGAGCCTAATTATATTATTGTATACATTTAAGATACAATTTTTTCAAACTTTTTCAGTTATCTTTTGAACTGCGAGCCGACAGTTTTGTCGGATTCATACGCTTTTTAAGATGCTACTAGCATTAATAATTATTTGAAGATCTAAAGAATTAATTTAGGATTTTATTCAGCTCAGTTTGGAAATGCGTATGAATCCGACAAAACTGTCGGCTCGCAGTTCAAAAGATAACTAAAAAAGTTTGAAAAAATTGTATCTTAAATGTATACAATAATATAATTAGGCTCCCAAGATCTAGCTTTGACCGTATAGGCAAAATTCTCATTTGATTCGATGAACTCGATGACGGTCAAAAAATCTCTATACTTATTTGTTATTACAAATATTTAGTTATATAAAAATTATAAATATTTTCTTTTTTAAATACATTACAAATTATGTTACTGTATGATATTTGAACTTTTTGTAATTTTCTCATTCCTGTAAACTGATTATTTTGATTAATAATTTTCTATATACAGTTTTTCTATATACATATATCTTAATGACATTTCTTTATTAAATGTTTTGAAGTAAAATAGTATTAAAAGCTTTATATGCGCTTTATATTGTTATAAACAATTCATTTAATATGTTACATTGTGTGATAAATGGATAGAGGAGTCAACAATAAAATACAAGTATATGCGAAACAGCGAATACATAAAAAATATTGAACAAACGATCGAGTTTTCGTAATCTTAAAGATTAGATTTTTTATTTGTTAAAAAACATTATTAAGACACATTAAGGAGACCTATTGTAAAAGATACGTTATTAAAGACAAACGACCCTCTAAAATGAATGTATATATACTCAGTAAGCAAGAAACATATTGGAACATCTCAGCAACATTGCAGCAAAATTAAAACGTTAGGTGTTTTAGATTGTCTGAAATATAAAATAAATAAATGTATACATTAACTAAATAGTTACACAAATATTACACAAAAAGTTCAAATATCATAAAGTAACATAATTTGTAATGTTTTTAAGAAAGAGAATATTTATAAGTTTTTATAATATTTAAAGATTTAAATATTCAAAATCAACTGCAAAAAATAAAACGAATAATTTGGTTTATAGTTTATGCAGTGCAATGACCACRTATTATGGAATTTTTCGGAATAGACTTCAATCAGAATTGTTCAATTATTTTCTAGATTTCTATCATGTTTTTTTAGAGAGAACGGAATAATTCCAATTGTTTAGAATCCATTCCAAACAATTCCATAATATATACCCATATTTTGCATTGTTACTTTGTTTGCATAGTAACTTAAATGAGTAAATGGGCGCGTTCAAGTCGGCAGCTAGCCTGCTCGCCAAGCGATTGAACATGATTGGTTCTTGCTTATAGATCCAACCAATTATATTAAATCGCTCGGCGAGCAAGCAAGCTGCTTCGTCCGGCTTGAACATGGCTAATGATAACTTTTGAACTAGTAAGTAAATCTAAATAAACTTTTGCACAAATATTTATTACAATTTTATTAGCATTTGTAAACAATTTTATTTAATCCCTAATGTTTTACTTCTACATCAAATTTTTTTTCTGCATCATCGTTTTTATGTAAACATTTAGTTGTAAGAAATATTTTTTATATTTTGTAGTATTTTTAGCTGTTTTAGCTATTTTATGCTGTAACTCTTTGCGAAATTGAATAATAAAGGGAAACACGTAATAATGTACGGTGTTTTCCTTCATACAGGGTGTTTCATTTTAAATAATGCATTAAGATTTCTCAAAAACTATGATAGGTACGGAAAAATGTTTCAAATAAAAGTTGTATGATTCGGAGAGGTACATAAGAAGATACCAATGATTTGACCTTGGGTGACATTAAGATTAAGTCAAGGCCACATTGATTTTTTAAATAGAACACCATATTTTTGATTCAAAAATCTGATAACAAGAGCTTTTCGAAACACTATATAATGAAGTTCATTTCTCATTAAGTACTTTCCGAGTTATGAGACTCGTTACAGTATTTGCATCGGAACTTTAAATTTATTAACGTGCTATTTCCGGATTGTTAATTCCGGCCTCTTTGGCAAAATTATTCATGTCGATTACTTTCTCAACCAATTCCACGAGAATGAGTGTGCGATCTTGTTCCTTCTTTTTTTCTTGCACGTTTCTAGAACGTTTGTGTCACCTGAGCATTACAACGATGGTGTTTTGCCTTTGCCTCAACGGTAAAAACGCTAGATAAACATTCCGATCACGATCGTTGGAGCGAGGTTTCGTATCATTGTCGAATCTTTGTTTACTGTCRTCTGCCACGCGCGCTCTGCATTAGCCTTCGCCGCAGATTTTTTTTTKGAAAGTTTCATACAAGTCCATACTGTTGGTCCATCTGATCAGTATGCCTAATTACAACGCTAATGAGATTATCGACATACTTCTAATGCACTCCGACGTGAGAGGCAAGAGGACTCACGTTAATAAATTTAGGGTTCCGGTGCTAACGATGAAGATTATAACTTTTGAGTTTAATAACTCGGAAAGTACTCAATGAAAATAAACTTCATTATAGTGTTTTAAAAAGTTCTTGTTAGCAGCTATTAAATTCTGGAATTAAAAATATGTTGTTCTGTTTAAAAAAATTGATATGACTTTGATCCTGACCTTAACGACGCTACCTAAGGTCAAATCAATGGTGTCTTCTTATGTCCCTTCCGAACCATACAACTTTTGTTTGAAACATTTTTCTGTATCTACCATAGTTTTTGATAAATCTTAATGCATTATTTAAAATGGAACACTCTGTATATTGTATTTGCATTGTTACATTATTTCTATCTGTTATCTACACATTTGAAAATATATCACATATTTCAATAACGTATATTAATTTCTNCCGCAGATTTTTTTTTTGAAAGTTTCATACAAGTCCATACTGTTGGTCCATCTGATCAGTATGCCTAATTACAACGCTAATGAGATTATCGACATACTTCTAATGCACTCCGACGTGAGAGGCAAGGGAACTTATTAACTCACTTAATAAATTTAGGGTTCCGGTGCTAACGATGAAGATTATAACTTTTGAGTTTAATAACTCGGAAAGTACTCAATGAAAATAAACTTCATTATAGTGTTTTAAAAAGTTCTTGTTAGCAGCTATTAAATTCTGGAATTAAAAATATGTTGTTCTGTTTAAAAAAATTGATATGACTTTGATCCTGACCTTAACGACGCTACCTAAGGTCAAATCAATGGTGTCTTCTTATGTCCCTTCCGAACCATACAACTTTTGTTTGAAACATTTTTCTGTATCTACCATAGTTTTTGATAAATCTTAATGCATTATTTAAAATGGAACACTCTGTATATTGTATTTGCATTGTTACATTATTTCTATCTGTTATCTACACATTTGAAAATATATCACATATTTCAATAACGTATATTAATTTCTCAAATAACGTATTTATTATCARTTGTAAACAATCAAATTTATAATATTATAATATAAAATTATATGTACAGTAGAACAGATATGCTCGAGCAATCATGCAGTCACATAATTTTCGAAGTCTTAATTTRTTTCTGTTGCAGGAAATACTAAATTAGAAAAATGGTCGCCCAGTTCGATTCGACGTGCGGGATTATGCAAAGATCATTTCCCTGAAGATTGTTTTACTGCCACTAAAAGTTTGAAACGAAATGCAGTACCAATTCCTTTTAACCAAGTTACTGCATCAAATAAAAATATACAAAATGATGAGAATAAAGAAGAACAGAGAGAACAGAGAGAAATTATACAAATGGAACAAGTGCCTCATTGTGGACAAGTAAAATAAAAGGCAAATAAAAGAATACAATCCACAGAGGTGGTTGCGTCAACATCAGATGTGTCTAATTCTAATGCCAATATTATAGCGGATAAACGTTTGGAACGACATCCATTACAATATCGAGTATCACGTTTATATTTTGATACTTCTATGGAAGAGGAAGACATCACAGAATGGATGCATATTGAACCACCTTTGCATGACAGAGTCGTCACGCCTCTTCCATTAAACAAAAGTACAGAAAATGAAGAAAATAAGCTTTGTCTTGAGCTGTCTACGCATGAAAAAGTCCTCAAGCCACTTTCGTCAAATAAATATAAAGAAGACGAAGAAAATAATAGGACAATAATACGTAAATTACACATGAAAATTACTTCTCTTAAATCTGAAAACAGTAGATTACGAAAACAACTAAGAAAGTTGAAATTTCGTTTACATCGTACTGTACGAATACGCAAAACGTCAAAAAAAAAGAACAAAAAAAGAAGATATTAAGAACATTGATAGATGAACAAGATCTACATCCTGTTGCGAAAGCCATGATACATTTACAATTGCATACACCAAATGCAGCTTATACGGAAGAAGAAAAAAATTTGGCAAGGCAATTATACTATTATTCAGCCGCTGCTTTCTGCCGCTTAAGAAAAGCAGGTTGTAATTTTCCCGGACAGCGAACTATTAAAAGATGGCTGGAAGAATATGATGTGCGACCAGGATTTTGTGATTTTATATTTCAAAAATTAAAAGAAAAGATTTCTCACATACCAAAAGAGGAAAGAGTGTGTGCTTTAAAATGGGATGAAATGGCCATAAAATCTTACGAAGAATATTCGTTTAAACTAGATGAAATAGAAGGTCTTGTCGATCTTGGATCTTTGGGAAGAAAATCAGAAAGAACTAAATGCGTATTTATTTTTTGTCTAGACAGTTTAAATGCGCGTCATGCTTGGCGACAGCCTTTGGCATATTTCCTCCCAGGAAAATGCATGAAAGCAGAGGAAATAATAATATTATTGAAGGAATGTTTAGACAGATTGAGCGAAACGAGTGCTGACGTGGAGCTTGTTACATGTGATCAAGGCACGTGTAATCAAAGTGCTTATGCTCAACTTGGTATTGATGCAGAAAATCCATTCTTTATTTATAATGGGAAAAAATATAACGCATCGTTCGACTTCCCGCATCTTGTAAAAAGATTGGCTAGTTTTCTCAGAACACATAGAAATATTTATTGCGATGGCAAAATTATCGCATCATATTCGGATTTCGAAATGACTTGGTCTATCGATAATGCCACAAAAGGAGGTTCGAATCTGTTATCTCATATAACAGAAGCACATATTSGTCCGAATAGTTTTGAATCAATGAATGTGAAAAGAGCATTCCAAATATTCAGCCATACTTTTGCTGCCGCGATAAAAACAGCCGGCCACGAAAAAGAATTAAATACAATTACGTGGCCAGCGACAGCAAATTTTGCAGAGCGCTTAAATAATGYCATTGATGCGTGCAACGCTTAYAGTCTCAATATTTCATTTGGCGGCAAACGACCATTATCCTCTAAAAATCCGGATATTGAAAATCTATTAACAGATTTCGTCGAATGGTGCTCAAAATGGTCTAAGTCAGAAAAAAATATAAGTCAAGTTCCTTGTTTTAGAGGCTTCGTCATAACCGTAAGAGCTATTCTTGCAACTTTTACAAACCTTTCGAGTCAGTACGAAGGATTTGAACTTGCRACAGGATTATGCAATCAAGATTCAGTGGAATTTATTTTCAAAACTAAGACAACGTGGAGGATTTAATCCCAATCCAACCGCAAGAATGATCCGATTGTCTATCAGACATATWCTTTCCACAGGATATATTCAAGCCAGTGACAAAGGCAACGTTCAATGTCCAGAAACTGAAACTCTTATAAATGAACCAAGTCGACTTGTTGAAAGGATTGAAAATTCAATGGTGAATATGAACAATACCGTTACAGAGTATGACGAACCAGAAAGCGAATTGCTCACTGAAGATTTGAATATTCTCAAAGAATGTGATATTGAAGAAATCGAAAATGTAAATCCACTTGACAGCAGTTATGATGAAAATGCTATCGCATTTTTTGCTGGMTTTATAGCGCGACGAAGTATTGCAAAAAGCAACTGTGATCATTGTCGCAACGATATGATAAAAACTCCTATGGATGAATCGGCAGCAAATGAAAAATACATAGAATTCCGCGAACACCTAAATGAAAATGGAGATGCTCCAACAGTAACAAAATTAGTACGCCCAACAACTTTATTTRCGAATATTACTAAAACACAATTGATGGCATTTAATTGTACGTGGAAATATTACTGGGCATCCACACAGATTCTTGAAAAGATTGTGACTGAATGTGTAAACGCAACGAATAAAACATATCCAAAGTGGCTAGATAAAAATGAAAAGTGTTACGATCATCGGATACAGGCGTTAAGATACATGATTACTATAAAATTATATTCCCGTACAAGATATAATAATCGTGTTGCAAAAACAGCTAGTACATCTTCTCATATAAAAGTAAAAAAGTTTTTAAACAAGTAAAAAATATATCAATACAGAAATATCACAATAAAAAAAGAAGAATGATATGGAGCAAGAAATAAAGTTAGAAGAAAAAACTAATACAATTTTAATAAAAAGAAAGCAAAGTATCGATCATGCAATTTTTCTCTAGGACGAAAAGTGAAAAATTTTCCCATTAATTTCAATGGCAAAATTTTTCATTTTACACATTTTCGCCCTAGGGAAAAGTTACATGATTGATTCCCAGAAAGATAAGCAAGAAAAGAAAAGAAAAATAAGAAAGGTAAATGAAATAACATAGAACGTGGTAAACATTATTTAGAAAAAGTAATGTATTCAAATATGTGTATTTATTTTCAATATTCTCTTATTATTTTATATATCTTGTAGTTTTATCATTGTATAAAAAAAGACTGTGTTATTATATTATGAGATTACATTCATTATGAAAATTATGTTTGTAAATCATATTTTACTTTGCCAGTCAATGTTATTTTATAGTAATGAGAAAAAGAAGCATGAATTTTTCAATTTCTTAGAGGATCGCAATCACAGTTGAAATAATTACATAAATCGTAAACTAACAGGTCTCATCACGGAAAAAAAAATAAAAGGTTCAAATACGGTCATGCTAAGAAATTGTAAAATCATGCATTTTCTTATTACCAATGATAATACGAGATACATATAATGGTAATGAAATTTTAAGAAAGTACAATAAAAAAAGCGATACATATAAAATGTATCGTGTATATATATATGTATATGTGTGCACATACACACGGTATTCTATAATAACAGAGATACAAACGAATACCGTAAAATATATAAGTGATTTTGTTAAATCACTCGAAAAAAGATGTCTTAATATACAAATAGGGAAAAAAGATGTCTTAATATACAAATAGGGAAAAAAGACATCACGAAATACATAACTGATTTTCTCAGTTATTTATATTTGCAGGAAATCTATATCAGATTTCCTCGTGATAAGACCTGCTAGTTCAAGATTTATGTAATTATTTCAGCTGTGATTGCGATCTTTGCGTCATCCCAATGAAAATATACATATACATATATAAATTGATTAAAGAATTTTTATTTTTTGAGTACCTACGTTCTACGTTAAAAGATAAAATTTCATTAAATATATTATTTAATAATCTTTCTAATATTAATAATCTTCCTAATTTTTTCTATTGTAATAATGTATACATTTTTTAATTACATTATTTCTTAATTTTTATTTTAAAAAAAAGTTGATACGCAAGTTTTGTGATATAGATTTATATAGGTTTACTTTATATGTATAAAAATTATTTTTCTGTTTACTGTAAAATAACATTGATAATTTACACTATTGACAAATTTAAAATGACAACATTTATTTTAAGGAAGTCGTGTTTTCATTACGAAGACATGCCTTTAAAATAATTAATAGATGATATAAAAACATGGAACAAAATATTGCATTCCAACTTTCATTTCGAGGAAGTCATGTTTTCATAACAAAGACCACAAAATAATTGATGGATAACAATATTCTGTTCGATAGCATAAAATAAAATATTAATTTCAACTTTTGTTTTGTACGTTCTGTTATAGAACAGAATATTGCGTTCTAACTTTCATTTTGAGGAAGTCATGTTTTTCATTACGAAGACATGCCCTTAAAATAATTGATAGATAGCAATATTCTGTTATCTAGCGAAGGCAAAGAGAGAGCGGTTCCTCTCCGCGAGGGTGGGGAATGCTCCGAAGAATGTTGAACAAGTGCATCGGAACATGCCCCGCAAAGCCAGAGCCGGATTGGCTTAGAGGAGGTTTTTTAGTGGGTAGTGACATGATTGCAGCATGGCAACACGTTGAGTCCCACAGTCCCCCGGTGCGCGGTTGGGAACTGCGTAAACGCATTTTCCCTCCTCTCCAAAAAAAAAAAAAAATATAGAGAAGGCAGAGCACTTGCTGCAAGTTACTGAATTGCAAGCAAAACTAACAAATCTCTAGCACTATAAGTATATTCAAGGACCCTGATTACGTTGACATTTCAAAATCCATATACATTTATAATAGACTGAACGCTTATATACAAATAAAGATGCCTTCTATTTACAAATCGAGTATYGTAGCACAACGATTTGCTCTCTTCGTCACACACACACACTAGTGTGTCACTTTATTGTTATATGCTTTATATGCATTAAAGCGCTCAGTCTAATATATATGTCTATGGCTAAATCAATTTTGAAGAGAAGTTGAAAGCAGTCAAAGACGAAATTCATCAAAATAAAGATTTAAAAAACTTCGTATAAAAAAAATTTTATTTGATATTTTTGACTTTTACATTTTATTTGCGTGAGGAATTACTTCGCTTGTACGATACTCGCTATTACGATATATCCTATGTGTTTGTAGACATACGCGCACGCGCGCGCGCGCGCGCGCGCGCGCACACACACACACACACACACACACACACACACACACACACAAAGAGGTTTTTTATTTATTTATTATTATTATTGTAATATATATCAGAAAGATTATAAAAATATCCAAATAATTTATTTTACATATATTACTTTACACATATTATTTTACTATATATTWTTTCATATATTATTAAGAATATGTTTTATTTATTATAATATACGAGTTTTATATACAATATACAAGTTACTCTAAAACAAATTTAAATTTTTTAAGTTATATATATTTATTTTTCTCTCTCTTTCTCCCTCTGCTAAAATATTGTTCCGCATGTATGTGCACGTATATACATAAAATAATTTTAATCAAAGAATATTTCAATAATAACTTTTATTTTATATATTACATATACAGAGCCAGATCCACTTTCCGATGCTATGGTAAACGGCCGAGCTTGGTTCGCGTCCGTGCTAGATCCACTTTCGATGCTATGGTAAATCACAATATGGATCTAGCACGGACGCGAACCAAGCCTGACCATTTACCATAGCACCGAAAGTGGATCCTACTATGTAGTTCCTCCATCTCAAAAATGGATCCAGTTAGCGTTGCTGTACGGCCTAGGAAAAGCGTTCCACGTAAAACGGCGGCGTGGCCCCTCTCAGGTTTCTCTCTGGTAAGAGCCAGAGTAGAGGCAAGCTGACAAGGGGAGTGCACGACGTGCCCCTCACCGATTCAAACGAGGATCTTTTTATGTATAGTACCTAATTAGAAACAAGTTCTGTTAAAGCGAGAGAACGCGCTTCTCAAGCATTCGTCTGAAAAAAAATGTTGAAGATTTGCCAGCACTTCTTAAGACGTTGCAAAGAAGCATTATCGAAGCGCCCCGGTGGCTTGGTTGGTAGCGTTCTTCTTTTGTAACTGCGAGATCGCTGGATCGAATCTCGCCGTGTGTAACTATTTTTTTTCTTTTATTTTTGTATAATTT